>JAOEHY010036571.1:0-16047 GCA_025447955.1 Psilopsiagon aurifrons | reverse complement strand
CGGCTTACCCTCCTCCCTGGCAGAGCATGAGACTCAGAAAAGTCCTTGGCCAGACCAAAATGTACTAAGCAGTAACTCAAACATTGGTGTTATCAACACTGCTCACAAGCCGAAAGTCCAAAGGAAAAAAAAAAGAAACACAGCTCCACACCGGCTACCAAGAAGGAGAAAAATGACTGCTACTGCCGAACCCAGGACAGTATTCTAGCTAGAACAGCTGGGAGACTGCTGGAGATATAAGTGATCACACAATGTTGCAACAAGAAGTGGCAGGAGCATATAAAATACCTAGCAGGTCCTTTTATGGGGTACCCTGAAATGAGTATCTTCAAATGAGGAGTACTATGGCTAAATTCTATTATTGGCATTGCTTGAAGTCCTTCATGAGTCCAGAGCCACCACATTGTAACAAACTTTGGTGCAGGCATGGGAGTAGAGGGTGTTGTTATAGTCTTTGTCTCAAAGACCTTATCATCTAAAAATATTGGAAGGATAACAAGGATATATAGAATTAGAATTGTGTCTTAGAATTAGAAATACAAGAGGAATGTGTCAGAACCCAAACAGAAAGCTGCAGCTCTTAGAAATATTTTGCCTATTGGACAAAACTGTACTTCAGGGTCAGTGATGTACTGACAGCCATATACTGGACAGTGATGTCTGCCAAAACCACCCATAGATTCCTATTTTCAAATCCAATTTTCTAAGCTGGTGTTGAGTCCTTAAAGCACACATTTTCACCATCTATTAAACAGTGTCTCAAAATGTATAAAATTTCTCATCATCTTTTTTTGATAAATCTCTGCATATTTTCAGAAAGCACCATAATGCTTTCTCCTTTCCACAGTGTACTCAAGTTTACAATACAGTGCACTGGGCATTTGTTGACTATTCAGTTTTAGTATAGTAAAGTTAATATTGCATACTTTTATCAAACAGACAACAAAACTAATTCAGATCATGAGCATTAAGAAAATTCTGTCTTCTGGAAAATTAGGAATATTTCTCCTGTGGTTTTAAGAAAAAATGAAACCAAACCCCATAATTTTCTCCTGCCCTTTGCTTTCAGTTTATTCATCCTGCAACAGTTTTCTGGTCAAAAGAAAAATTACCTCCCTCAGTTTCCAGTGTGTACAGTTTCTTTCAAGGAAGTCTATGTACTGCTGCTTTAAAATTAACTCTCACCTTGTGGCAAATGGAAACCAACGAAGCAATCAGACTCCAGCAACTGCAGTGAAATAGCTTTCACCAACTTTTTATTAGGAACAGGAAAATAGTAATTAAAGTGCTGAAAATGTACTTACAGAAACCATAGAAAACACAGGGGTCCTTGACTGACATAAGGAAAAACCAGAGCCCTTCTGCTTTTCCCTTGCTGAAAAGAAGTGGCTGGATAAATAAAATTGATTGATTTGGGGAAGAATTTAGGATCCTGAGTTCAGTGATGGTCAGTGGGATTTATCCTAAGTCTTTTAGTTACTTCTGTGAATTTCAGCCTGGAGGAAGATCATTATTGCTGTGTTTGCTGTTGTCGTTGGGGTTTTTTTTTTGTTTGTTTTGGGGTTTTTTTGTTTGTTTTTCCATAGCACATGGCAGGTATGCATTTTCATTATTAATCAATGGTACATTACCTACATTTTATACTCACATGGGTATTTTCATTGGCTTTAAAATAAGAATCTTAAATAATATTATACAGAGCTACTGTAGAAATCACTTTTCAGACATAAACATATTACTTGTTACCAGTATCTGTTACAATTCTGTAGCATGCAATAACATAACAAAAATAAAAGTTCATGCATTAACATAGCCTCTAAAATGACAAATAGATACCAAGCTTGACTGTATACTGACAGCTGAGGCTGAAGAAATACAGCCTGGTCATTTGGATTTTCTCAAAAATGTGAAATTTATCTATAGGTCTTTCTTTTTTATTGAGATAATGGTCCCTAAGCTTATGGCAAGAATTTGAAGTTTAGGGGTGCCCTTGAGGAAGAAATATAACTGACCGCAAATTATCAGGCTGCCACAGGGAGGTACGGAAGAAACCTGGTCATTATGTCCTGGGACTAGGGTCATCATTGTAGAAGCCAAATAGATGTTCTGAGGAGAGACAATAGCTGTCACATTGTGTGCAGCAACTTGAGTGACAATTTTTGAATGCATAGGAGTGAGTGAAGGCAATGAAATTTTTCTGACTTTAGCTGTCTCCCTTATCCAATTTATCATCATTGGTTCTCATCCTTTATTTTCTACCTTCACTTCTTTCTGCCAATATCTTTTTATTTTTTCCCCTTTTTTTGAAAATCTTCCATTAGCTTGGTTTCCATCATAAGAGCTGTTCCATTACATAGAACTATTCAGATGGAAGTACATTGGAAGCATGTCTACCAACAGTGAAAGACATTATCTTTTTTTCCTGGTGAAGTTAAGCCATCCCTTGGAGTGACAGATGCCCTACCCAGTAAAGGTCCTTTTGCTTTTGTAAATTTCACATACATATTGGTGCTGAATAGTGTGGGTTTGAGGTAAACCTTTCTTGTTATATTTATTGCAGGACAAAGTACATATTTTTTGTGTACAAACTAACAAGTTCTGACTAGAAACAGCTTTGTAGTATATGCATAGCTTCAGAGTTTCCTCCCTAACACAACTGTTCTCTATTTTTGATTTCTAAGTATTTATCTCCCTGTCCTGTCAAAGTTATTTCTTCTGTAACACTGCTGCCCATATTTTGATGCTTGCCTCAGGAAGTGTAACTCAGATCTGTATGTTCTGAAAATATTCTGAAATTCAACAAAAGTTAGAAGCAGCATACTGATATAACCTAGATGGTCTATAGAATCACAGAACAGTTTGCTTTGGGAAGGATCTTAAGATCACCTAGTTCCAACCCACCTGCAAAGGGCAGAAGCATCTCCCACTAAACTCAAAGCTCCATCCAGTCTAGCCTTGAACACCTCCAGGGATGGAGCATTCACAGTTTTCTTAGGCAGCCTGATCCAGTGCCTCACCACTCTCACAATAAAGAATTTTTTGCTTATATCCAATATAATATGCAAAAACAAAAGGATAAGATGTGGCCAGGAATATATTTCAGTAGCTGATAACTAATGCTTCACTAATCCTGACCCTTCCCAGGTTTTGCAGAAAGCATGTCCTTTGAAACACAGCTAAGGAGAATCAACATAGGGAACAAAAATTGCAGGTTTTAGATTTGCTTTTCTCCCTTTCTTCTCAGTTCTTTCTTCCAGACTAAAGTCAGAGAGAAATCTCAGGCATAGCAAGGACAGAAACCCCAACCCATCTGAACCAGCCTGTTCTTGTTTCCTCCAAAAGAACAAGCAATGTGTCCAGCTTTACTGAGCTGCTTTTTTTTCTTAACGAAGTCAATATTTCATTGCTTTATCCCCGTTTCTTTTGCAATAAATGTATACAAAGTCCTGTTCCTCTGAAACCAACAGGAGGATAAAAACTGAAACTGCTTTGTACAGCAACCAAATTTCTATTTACTCAAAAATAAGTGCGCTTTCCAGTGCTATGCTTTGCATTTCTCTCTTGGCACACAGACACCTGGTTCCTTACAGGTTCTTAGAAACCTGCAGCCAGATCAATGACTCTGACTTGTGTGCTTTCAGTCAACATGTCTGTCTTCAGCAGGCTTCTCTCTGCTCTGTGCTTTGACCTCTGTCATTACAACAAGAGATTCTGTAACAGTTTACTTGAAAGGTGTGACTAACACATATCATCTCACCATGTCAGGTGCTACCACCACTGACCACCAGAAACTACAGCTGCCTTCTCTGGTGTTCCCAAAAGTATACTAAACAGAGGTCCTTCTCATCTATTATATACATGATGTGAGTCTCCTAATTCAGAGTATAATGCCTTTAAAGTGAAAAGACTTCCTCATAAAACAAGTATGTACATAGGGCAGTGTGTTTTTAATCTGAAATGGTGGATAGCTGCATTCAAATAAATTACCAATGCAAAATAAAGATTTTGAATAAATATGGAAGAAGCAGTACCAGCTCCTTGTGTAAAACCATGCAGAGTTCTTCATAGACTGTATAGTAAGACCTTGAAGTATTTAATGCTTTTGTAGAAAAACTTGTATTTTCCTTGTGTTTTGATCTTGTTTTCCAAACTGTCATATTAAATATATAGCTGTTTGTCCTGGGTTGAGCAGTAGCAATCATTTGGCTCCTACTTAATAGATGGTGCTGTGCTGTGTTTTTGACTTTCAGCCTGTGAATAGTGCGGATAACACCGATGTTTTTAGTTGCTGCTCAGTAATGTTTAGTCTGACCAAGGACTTTCTGAGTCTCATGCTCAGACAGGGAGCAGGGGAAGGCAGGAGGAAGCAGAGACAGGACACCTGACCCAAATTAGTCAAAGAGGTATTCCATATCACAGCATGTCATGACCAGGATGTAGAACTGGGGGCAGTTACCCAGAAGTGCTAGATTGCTGCTTGGGTCAGGCTGGGTATGGGTCGGGAGGTGGTGAGCGGTTGTATTCTCTTCCCTTGTTATTTCCCTTATCATTATTATTACTGGTGGTATCAGTAGTGGTTTGTGTTATACCTTAGTTATTGGACTGCCCTTATCTTAACCCGTGGGAGTTACATTCTTTTGATTCTCCTCCCTATCCCTCCGGGAGGGGGGGGAAGGAAGGGAGGGGGGAAGAGTGAAAGAATGCTGGGTGGCTGAGTTGCCGGCTGGGCTTAAACCATGACACTGTTCTATAAAATACATTTTTCAGCACCAGACTCAGTGTCTGATACCCAGAGTTTGCATTAGCTAGAATAAAATAAGAATTTGGGGAAAGGGGAACAAAAACATCAAAAAAAAGCACCTCGGAGAAGGAAAAAAGAGCAAAATAATAATGGAAAAAAAACAAACACCAAAAAAACCCAAAAAAAATAAATAATAAAAAAACCAAAACAAAACAAAAAAAAAAAAAAAACAAAAAGCAGAGAGAGAGAGAAAAGAGAGACTGAATTATGGGTGATGCATGCAGGCCTAGGGATTTGTAATATTCCCTTGTTGCAGAATCTGTCAATGCTTGGAGCACCACACTGATATGTGAATTGCACCTTTTCAAGGTGAGAATACTTAAGGCACAAAATGAGGGTGGAGTGAGAGTGAGCAGAATTCACACCAGACAGATGTGTGAACTCACAGAGGGAGCAGTAGAGACAAAGGTTCCTCTCAGAAGCATTGCAGCCAAGGCACAATAAAGCTATTAGGAACATAGAAAATGAGAGCATAGTTTAAGTTCAGCACAAGGTAAATATTGAGAGCTCAAACACTAACTTTTGAAGAGCCTTTCACAATTTTTGTACGATATCAGCAGCCTTACACATTTTTGACATTTTTTAATATGAATTTGAGCCTGTGGCGTAGAAAAAATAATGTATGAATAACATTACAAACCATGAAATAGTTGAATCAATGTGTTTTAGCATAAGCTTTCTTATTTAATTTCTAGCAAACATCCCTGTTCTCATTGCTGACAGCTTCATTTACACTGGCTTGACTGAAAGACGAGCACCCAAAATTGCTGCGGCTCTGTACTGTACCTGGCAGCATAGAATGTAAAGCAGAAGTGGCAGCTCGAGACAGGAGAAATCACAGTAATGGGAAAAGAGAAACATTTTTCAGAAATGCTTATCTTTCACCAACTTATTTTCAGGTGGAAATCATGTCTTGATGTTTAAAAGCTTACCCACTACTAGAAAGAGAAATTTCTTTTATGAAAAGAAGTAAATGATTGCCTGCACCACACCCTCCTCTCATATATTTGAATCCTTCTGCTCCATTCACCATTTTAGTTTAATATGTTCTCTAAGACACCTACAGCGATTTCAACCTCCCTTTCTCATAGTAAGAGACACTGGAAATTAAACTGTCAGTAATGAAAATGGTAGTGTCTTCTATGTATTAAAATATTTGCTGAAATGAAGTGAGCCTTATCTTTCAGTAATACACTATGTTCCATAAGTAATCTGATTGTTTATCATCCCTATATACAGAAGAGGAGCTCCTAAGATTAAGCTGCTGGTGGCATTTAGAGTTCTTTGACCTGGAACCTGATGAAAAAGTTCATTCTAAATTTTTTTACAGGTTCAGCAGTGCCAACCTATGAATATTGTACAAGGCAAGGGGGCTATTGTCTGGTCCTGCCTAGTTTCAGCTGTTACATTTTTTTTTATATGTAGCACAACCTTATACTGAATGGCATTGTTGGTAGCAAGTCCAGTTGCTCCTCTAGTAGTACCTAGTTTTTACCTATGTATATTGCTGATAGGTTTTGGAGTTAAGGCAAACACTTCAGGCTTCACTGGCAGCTCAGAAACACCAGGATCAAGCATAAACAGTTTTTGCAGTCAGCAGTTTTAAAACATGTGCAATCCTGAATGGCAGCTGCTACTCTGAGGTGTGAGAGATTACTGATGGAAGGAAAAGCTAGAAAAAAAGAGTAATTTCATGGCAGACTGCAGTGGTTTCGGGTTTCTTCTATGGACAACAGTGAAGTTGAGTAAAGCTTAAATAGCTTTGTGTGGTTTTCTATCCTAGTTAAGCCACACACATTCTCAAAGCTTCTCTGCCTGTGAAGACACTGCAAAGGTAGTACTTGCATTAACTTTGTCTCTACAGATGGGCTGAAAAAAGCAAACCTACTCAGGTAGGCACAGTGAAGGCAAAATGGGTATGTGGCAGGCACATACAGCCTTTAGGCTGATTAGTTCTCCAAAAAAGAATACTATATTTCCTAGATGGCCCACGAAGAAGATCTGGTCTGCTCAGTTTAGGAGCATAAGCTTTGACAGACAGGATCTCCAACTCAAGATCTCAAGTGCCACACTGGGCTGTAGAGGGAGCATGAGCACCCACTTAATGTCCCAGACATACTTTGATCAGGAGCAATCCTTACAGAAAAACAGCCGTCATCCTGAAGCTGAGAGACTGCTTACTCTAAAACCCTGTCATAAACTGGCTGGCAGAAAGTATCTTGGAGGAGTTTTGTATTCATTGGGTGCCGAGATAGATGAGGTCTTTCCCTTTAAAGGGTTACTGTCCTTCACCCTCTTCCCCGCAGGCAGACATTTGCTGGTTGGAGAGCTCAACTGAAATCTGTATCATTCATCAGGGACACAGGGCTTTATAGCACACAGAGTTGGAGGATAATTAAGGACAAGACACAACAAGTGCATTACAGAAACTGGAAGGCAATAAGAGAGAAGGAAAGAGATTACAAGCAATCGTGGCATTATGTAGGCCAACAGTGTGCACATCTTGACAGTTCAATATATAACGTGTAAATGATATACAATTTTACAGTTCAAAAATGTTATACTGAATCAGTACTTCAGCAAATCCCACTAAACCTTGCCTTGGATCTAACAGTACACCCACAAAAAGCATCAAACTGCCTTATTCCTTTGGAGGTGTCTGGCATTTCCCGAGTTCCATGGCAGGCAAATTCTCTCAAAGCAATAACTTTTTAGCTCACAGTCCCTATTCTCTTTCCACAAAAACAGATTCACACAACTCCACAGCATTGCAGCGAGATTCAATGAGTAACTCAGAATCACATCTGCAAAGCCAGCTTCGTGCCCTGTATATCTTGGCTATCACTTACTTAAACAATGCAGAGCTGAATGTGTTTGCAGAGAAGGTGAGGATACATTGTCCCATTGGGAATAACAGCTACTTGTGTATAGAAAACTACCAAATTATAAGAGTAACTTAGAAAAAGCATAGCCTCAAGTTGTTATGTTGAAGCTACTTATTACTGTCAATTGCATCAAGTAAAATTACTTGGCATTAGCACATAGAGAAAAATATCACTGTAGAATTCCAACATGTTGCTATAGATTATCAGTTCTTGTCTAGCTTGCTACAGAAAAATGTTCACTGGAGATTATGATGAAGAGGAGTAAGACCAGGAAAAAAAAAAAAAAGGCAAACAAGGACCATAGAATCACAGAATCATAGAATGGTTTGGGATGGAAAGGACTTTAAAGACCTTAGTTACAACCCCACTGCCACCGGGAGGGTCACCTTCCATTAGACCAAGTTGTTCAAAGCTCCATCCAGCCTGGCCTTGAACACAGAAAATGAAAGTTTTGACAAAACCTACAATGGATTTCTTAAACAAAACTAGGAAGCTTTTATTTTACTTTGGTTTCCTGTGATCTGTAGCCAATGAGAAATGGAGGCCCAAAGAGAAACCTACGTATTTTTGGTTAGGTATCATGTGACAGAAGCTGTCTACAAGTATCAGGGTTGGTGAATGACCAAAGAAAATGTCTCTGCTGCTAAGGACCTAATATTTGGTTGGAACCAAAGGAGATTATGATAAAATTTGCTGAAAAAATTTAAATTCTAAACTATATGGTGAATGCAATTTTATTTCATTCAAGATTTTTATGGATCTCTTTATATTCCTTCTGTGTTTTAGCAAGCACAATTATCTCAAATATATCAGTTACAATTTAATTCAAAATGCAAATAAATTATCCTAGAACTTCAGAATAGAGACCTCATTATTCAAATAAAAACATTAGTAGATAATCAGTGTAATTTTGTAGAGATGATGTGCAAAATCAAGCTGTGCATTTTAAAAACTGTGTGTGGATCCCTGGCCCTAATAAATCAGTAGAATTGGGTAGCTTATTTTAAAGGCAATAGGATACCACTAAGTATCATTATTTCAATAAAATATATGAGTTCAAGTCATGATAATAAACATGAAATAGTTTAAATCTGTCCAAAATCTCTTAATTCTTATTCCTGTCATAAAAAAAAAAAAAAAAAACAAAAAAAACCAGGCTTGCTAAATGCTCACTTTTCAATTAACAACAATTCTTTTATCTTAATAATAAGAAAAAGAAAATAAATCCGAAGGACTCCCTTCTTCCTGTAAGACATCAGAATACAGGTGCTCTCTACCTTACGATAAAGCTCTAGAAACTCACAGTGCTCATGCAAAAAGCTGTCTGTTGCACAACTTTTCATTTTCTCAATTTGAAATGGTACCTTGGTGTTGGTTATATTTTATCAGTTCCTTCAAATATAAATATTGAAACAGATGGATTTGCAATATGTCCAAATCATGTGTACTATTTTTCCTAGTGAATAGTAAGTAATCTCTTCATTCTCTTCAATATTCGTAACAGTAAATTGGCATCCACTCATATTCAGAGAGCAGTAGGGTGAATATAATGTAACAGTTTGCTCATAAATGCTCCCTCCCAGATCTGGACACTCACCTGCTCTGCCACAAGCATAGGATCAAAGACAAATGTGTTAATATATGTTCCAGAAGATATATACTTTTTTATCCAGAAGCTGTTACAACTTTTCTAATCTCCCCAGTGATTTGTGGCATCACACAGAAAACATCATTCTAACTTGCAAATGCCCTTCCAGAATTTGCAGTGCTGCTGAATGCAGAAATACCAGAAAGTCGTCTGGATCAGTCTGGATGGCTCCATGATATTAATTTTCTCACTTTATTACTGCTGAGTCGATCAGTTATAGGACTGTTCATTGATTACTAAGTTGCTATTTCTAAATTCATTTTCTCACCTAACTGACTTTTTCAAATCTTCCTTACTGAAAGAATGTGCTTTCAAGAGATGTGGGATACATTTGGTTTGCCAACCTAGTAATTTGATAATAGCCTGAAAAAGGACCCTAGATTCCCTTCTCTTAAATTTCTTACTCAGATATTAATTATATATAGATTATATTACTGTATAATATATAGTAAAAATATATATTCTCATTTTAATCTGAGGTACAGTGACTCAGAAGTTCTCCTTAATGACCACTAAGAAGCACTGTAGCTGGCACACAATGTCCACATTCTTTCACAAATGCCAGCAGGATAGCTAATATGAATGTTTTTTTGTATTCTGTCTCCTGCAAAACAGCAGTCTGCACAGAGGAGGCATTCACAGTGTACTAGTATAAGCAGAGTGGCCTATGCCAAAAGGAGGATGTACCCCTCATCTTTCTCCCAAGGGCTCCAGGTGGGATGGAGCCCAAAGGGAAGCACTGATCTGTTTGCTTCTCATGGAGTGAAAGAAAAAGAAAATTAGTCAAGGGGCAGGCCTAGGATATGCCTGACTGGTATATGGTCTTTTATGATAAGCAAGTTGCCTCTGTTAAGAATAAGAAATTTTACAATATTGAGAAAGATTTAATAATTTTATGAAGGTGTAGAAATGTGAGACAGCTAACTATGTCAGGTGCCAGACTACTTATTAACTCTTTGAAATCAGTCACTTGCCACATAGGGCTGCAAATGATAAAGGTTTAGAAAAACATCTAGGTGAGAGAGTCTGCATAGGGGATATCTTATAGGTGAAAAACACTGTGTGTTCATTGCTCATCTGTTCACAATGCATATATAACTATGGAGCCGAACTTGTTAGCAAAGGTGCAGTGGGCACTGGGAGGACCTTTGCACACTGAGTGAGATGGGATGGAAAGATAGCTGATGCTGCAGAGCAGCTCTGCCTGGGGTGAAACCTCTCTGCCCTGCAGAGTAAACAAAAAACCTGTGGGACTTGACAGTCTCAAATTAGAAAGAAGGTGCTACTGCAGAGACTGGAAAACAGACAGGTGCCATAACAGTTGTCTTACCAAGGAGATAGAGAGGAGAACTGTGAATAGTTGCCTAAACAATGGAGAAGGGGCAGTCATGTGCTTAGTCACCCTCTTTTCTCCTTTCAGTAAGTTTGTTCTTCAAGCCAATGATATCTTTGTAACTGCAGGAAGAAAATTAACTGTCTGAGCATCAGGCAACTCAGGTTTATACTTGCAGACTTGGTGAAAGCTTGAGATGGTCATTATTAATGATCCCAAGAATTTAAATGCAGACTTCCATAATGACCATCAAGAACAGGGATTCTGTGAAGCCAACTAAGCAAAACCTTAAGAGAGTAAGGTATGGAATTTTGCCTGTTCAACTCAACTGAGTTAATCAGCCATCCGACAAAATAAGCTTTCTAATCAGAGCTTGTTTCTCTCAAGTCCAGGCACATCCACTGTGGATCTGTAAGGAATTTGCCTAAACTTGCCATCATGGCTTTTTAACACAGGAGGCTTCCAGAGAAATGAATACATACTTTTTTCCAGCTGGTTTATCATCCCTTAACTGTAAGGTTTTGAGAATGACCAATCATTTTCAGGTAAATGTAACGTGAAAAAAGAGAACAATTAGAGATTTTTTTGCCACTCCATATTGTAAGGCTAAATATGTACTGCACAGGAACACTGCAGTTCAAAGTACAATTCTACTTCCAGGTGTTGTATTCTTTCATGAAGGCTCACTGACTTTATAAAGTAATCTCTCAGGAGATGAGGACTCACTGTATAGGGCTGTGCTAAGATTCTTCCAAAAAATAAATAATCCACAGAGAGGTACCCTACTGAGTGAGAATATTGCAGGGAAACAGCATGTTATGGAAAAGTACATCACCATTTTATACCTAAGCATCAACAAAAAGAAAGGAAAGATTGTTAAAACTGCAACATCTGCAGGAAGACTGTCATCAGAGCAGGAACTGGTAAGTGAGACTGAAAAATATTAAATTGCCTTTTTTCAGACTGTTATGGGGTTTGAACAGCTTCCTTTGCACACCCTCTGAAGGCATTAGTAGTGACAAAGAATGCACGATCAGGAGCCTGCAGCAAAACCAGGGCTTAGCTCAGCCGCTCAGGGAATTTTTGTTCTCTCTGCTAAGATAAATTAGAATAACAAATGTTGGGAGAGACTAGCTCACCTTGTTAAGTGGTTACCATTTGTGCCCCAAGTAGAAACATAAACTAACAAGATTATGTCTGATTTACAAACAGGAAAATATTTACTCTACTTGGAAGAAATAATGATGCATTGCTGTCTTCATGTGTATCTTTAAGTCTGTACTCATGTAACAGACTTTTTAAGGCAAAGCTTTCATTTGTTTAATTCATTATTTATATTAGTTCTAGCATTAATTTTTCATAGCCCTTGGCCATCTGTAAGATAAAAGAGAAAGCAAGTCTGAAAGTGAGGGAAGCAAATATATAGAACTGCATTTTCAAATATAAAATTGCTACTTTAAAAAAAAATAATGCAGAAAAAGTTCATGATCTCTGCATAAAAACTTCATCAGTAGTTCAAAAGCTAAGATAACAAATCCCAAAGGTCACATCTTCCAAGTGACCCAGGTGACCTGGAATCATTCCATGGGCCTCTCTCAGTGCTCTTAAGTCTCCTGGTAGTGAGTGATAAACTTAGCGATATTAGATCTTTTAAGCCTGGCAACTCCCATCTTTCTCATTTCTCTCCTGAATCATAGAGGAGCTCTGCCAAGACACACTGGATATATCCATGGCTTCCTTTGCCCATTACATAAAACTGTAAAACATCTCACACAACTACCACTATGCAGTAGGTACTTATTCAAATTGATCACCTTTAATCTTTTCAAGAATTAGACCATAGCAAATAGAACTGATGCAATGCAGCATTCTTATCTGAGCTTCAAGAAGGTTTCACAATAAACAACATAACCACAGAGACCAGACCAAATAGCGCACCAAGGCAGCAAATATCTGGGACACTTTCATTGCTGGTGCTGCTGCAGCTCCTCAGTCTGGAGGAAGCAGGTACAGAGAAGGTAGCTGTGGCAGCTGGCAGGAGGCAGAGGGCCATATGCCAAAAAGTCTCTTTATGTTCCTTTACAGACATGCTTAGCTTATCCCATATTTGGTATCATAATAGATATTTTTCTGTTCAGTTTAAATATAGGACTCCAGATTCCCCCTTACTCTTTTAATGAGACAATCTTTCAACTTTACATCATCTGAATCTGGCTACTAAATTGATTGAGATGATAAAGCATCATTTTCAGTTTTAAACTGTAGGACTGTAGATGCGTATTAGTTTCACACAACCTCTCATAAACACCCTTGGTTCTCAATTAAATCTCTAATAATCCTTTCTTAAAATGCTATGTAACACAAGCTAATGAGAAACCTAGTAACTGTTATGTGCATGCAATAGACCACCAACTATGACATAACATTGACAGTTGTAGGCATTGCCTTTAAACAGGAAAATCAAAAGAAAAACCTGTCAAAACCATGACTATCTGGATAAATTATTTTTTCTCATAATGTACAAATTTTGATATACTACAATACTGTATAATAATGTACAATACTACAAATTTTAATGCAATAATCTCTGAGATTAACATGAATGTTTGCCATGTATTATGTCATCAATATTTGAGTCCAACTTCTCAGAGCAATGTCTGCTTATTATTACTTGTAAAAACTTTAATTTTTATCGGGCTTCCACTGACCACTGCTTTCACTCTACAGAGGTTTTTCTGAAAGAAACTTACTTTCAAGTAGGACTAACAACTCTACAATTGCTTCACTGACCCAATTTATTTCCTGGGACATTCCTAATTTTACCTGCCACTCTCAATTAACTTCTTTGTCCTTGCAGTTATTTAACTAACTCAAGCTTTTCTACCAGACACTGTAAGATTCACCTGACCAGACGTAGATACCTATCTTGTACCTAACCATTCTGTAATTGCTCAGAAAAAAAATAGGCAATTCTAGGGCTCAATTCATCTCATTCTAATGTAGATGCCCAAAATAATGGACTAAACTGTATTCCCCAAAGTACCCTTTTCATTCACAACTGAAAATAAAGGAATAGGGATATGGCTAGTTCAGTGGGGATCTCTACAATCTAAACCACTAGCCGAGGTATTTAGATTTCTTTCAAATCCAAATTTTTTTTAAATGAAGTATATTTGATTGCTTTTTGAGGGCTGCTTTTGTTAATTTTCTCTTTTCCATGATGAATCAACAGCCATTTAAGTGTGACCCTTGATTAGGTGCTTGACTAGCTTTGCACCGTGGCACTCCTGAGGTGTTAGAGAGTTCTCAGTGAAAAAAAAAACGTGTGCCATTAACCTGGCTTTCCAAACTCATCAGCTTACTCTGTTACAGATATATGGTTACTAGACGGAAGTGTACACTGGAAAAATCCTTTTGAGGTTATATAACACAGCAGGCTGGAGGCTTAACATTTTACCCATCCCAGAGACTAAATTGTGAAGTATATCACTGTATTAAAATAGAAAATGTAAGTAGAATTTTAAAGTTTAAGGACTCAGACGATCAATATAAAGACTCAAGGACAAGAATTAGTATGTACTAAATGTATCTCAGCAATAATGATTTAGAATTAGAATGTAAAATAATGCAACGATACCTCAACAATGAGATTAGTCTTTGACCCTCAAAATATTACTACTATTTTTTCATCTTTCCTTTTTTTAAACACTTCTGAAGTAAAAAGTAACCTGAAAAAATTATTAAATAAAATGAAAACATAGGTAATAAAATCTGCCTCAGCAAAGAAGTATATGATTGAGCACCCTGCATAAACAGACATAAGTAGATCTAGATGCAAAATTTTTACCAAGTACCTGTCAAATAAATCTTGTTCTGAATCATCTCATTCCTCTTGGTGTATTTTTTAAAGGATTCTCTATTACAGAGATATTTATTTTTATTGGTTTGCATGGCAAGGGGTTGGTAGCAGAGGGACTACAAGGACAGCTTCTGTGAGAAGCTGCTAGAAGCTTCACCAAGTCCGATAGAGCCAATGCCAGCCAGCTCCAGATAGACCCACCACTGGCCATGGCCAAGCCCATCAGGTATGGTGGTAGCACCTCTGGGATAATCTATTTAAGAAGCAGAAAAAGTTGCTGCACTAGGAGCAATTGCAGATAAAAAAGACTGAGAACATGTGAAACAGCTGCTTTCACCAAGGTAAGTGAAGAAGGAGGTGGAGAAGGCACAGAGCAGAGATTCCCCTGCAGCCCATGGTGCAGATCACACTGAGGCAGGCTGTGCCCCTGCAGCCCATTGAGGTCCACAGTGGAGCAGATTTCCACCTGCAGCCTATGGAGAACCCCGTACCAGAGCAGGGGGATGCCTGAAGGAAGCTGTGAACCTACATTTCCAGTGAGGAAACCCCCACTGGAGCAGGCTCCTGGCAGGACCTGTGACCGCACAGAGAAAGAAGCCCACACTGAAGCAGGTTTGCTGCAGGACCCATGACCCTGTTGAGGACTGCACATTGAAGCAATTAATGAAGAACTGCAGCCCCTGGGAATGACATTGCAAAAGCTCATTTAGGCCTCTCTCCCATAGGAGGAACCCTACACTGGAGTGGGGGAAAGAGTGCGAGGAGTCCTTCCCCTGAGGAAGAAAGAGTGGCAGAGACAATGTGTCATGAACTGACCAAAATCCTCGTTTCCCATTCACCTGTGCTGCTGAGGGGGACGAGGTAGAGAATTTGGGAGCAAAATTAAGTCCAGGAAGAAGGGAGGAGAGAAGGGAAGGCATTTTTAAGATTTGGTTTTATTTCTTATTATCCTGCTCTGATTTGATTGGTAATAAATGACACTAATTACCCCCAAGACAAGCCTGGTTTGCCCATGACAGTAATTGGTGAGTGATCTCTCCCTGCCCCTATCTTGACCCATGAGGCTCTTAGTTTCTCTCCCCTGTCCAGCTGAGAAGGGCAGTGATTGAGCAGCTTTGGTGGGCACTTGGTGTACAGCCAGGTTCAACCTGCCAAAAAATCACAATTTTTCTCCCCTCGTAATCCTAAATTATAAAACCATAATTTTCACCTACTTTTTAAAGTTTAGAAATTAGTTACCTGATCTTTTAACAAAATCTTTGACAGGCTAGAGGCAATTATGTCTTTGTATTGTTGCTTTTAAATCATTCAACATGTTTTTGAATAATTTCAACATATTCAGGTATGTTTATTTAATACATTTCTGTGACAGTAATAGATGGCAGCAGTATTATTTATGTGATGGTATGTCAGCTGCCTCTTCCAATGAGCTGGTGAGAGAAGACTGTCATGGGTTCAGCAGTAGCAGTCATTTTTCTCCTTCTCGGTAGCTGGTGCAGTGCTGTGTTTTTGACTTGTGGC
>JAOEHY010036568.1:0-34150 GCA_025447955.1 Psilopsiagon aurifrons | reverse complement strand
GGGGACGGGGGGGGGAGACGACGTTTTCTTGCAAAGATTACCTTTAGGGGAAAAAAAAAGAAGAGTAAGACAAGTATAAGCAAAAATAAGTCTACAAAATGCTATTGGAGACCATGAGGTGTAGTGATTATTATTTTTTTCAGTGGTTTACCAAAAAAATATTGACTGTGCTCTTTGGACAGGTTTTTTTCTCTAAAGATTTTTTTGTTATCTAGAATTTTATATAGTGATAAACTGAGATAAACAGCAGCGTCAAACTTGCCTCTTCTTTTTTTTCCCCTCAAATAAGCAAAATATTACAATATTACACCCCCCCCCCCCAAATAAACTATATTGCCATGTGTGCTTCTGATTTAAGTCTTTTCTTGATAGATGCAGTTTTTTGATAACAGGTATGGACTATGTAATTTCATTTTGGAGGGGGGAGTGTTTGTAGGTTGTAAACTGGTTTTTGTTTTGTTTTTGTTAAGAAAAGCAAAGCTGATAGTACTTTAAAGCTATAGCACACTTTTTTGCTGCCAGCATTGCAGGTAAAAGTCTTTGAATCCAGTGCTTAACTGCATCAGTTAGCTTTTGTAGTAAAGTGGTTGCCCTACTGTTCATCCAGTGCAAGACAATGTGAATTGCTTGCATGCTTATTGCTCGCCTGGGTTGCACTTCTTTTCTTGCAGAAAGTCCTGTGCTACTGTGCTGCTGCTTGGTTATCTTAGTGATTTTTATCAATGGTACCTTAATTCAGGGTTTGTGGTTAGTAACTGAGCATGGGCAAGTGGTGGTTTCAGCCCAAGAGAAGTTCTCTGACAAGGAGATCCTTGGAGATTCACTGGAGGAAGTAAATTGCTTCTTCTTAAACCATTCCGTATGATTGCCTTTTTTTTTTTTTATTTCCTTCTCTCTCTTTCATCATTTTGCAGAATTTGGCATCACCCCCAAAAATGCAGAACTCTGAGTTTTGAATTTTGTATTTTGGGGATTTTTTTTTCTCTTCTGTTTCTTTTTTGAGCCATGTCTTCCCATTTCCCTAATGCTTTGCTGAAGTTGATGTCTGGCAGTACTGCTTGCAGTCTCTGAAGCTGCATCTAATCGTAAGGACCCTGCTGTTTGTGTTAATTTTGTCAAGGTATCGGCAGATTGGCATTTTCACACTTGTAATAGAGGCAAGCTGTGTTCCAGGTGGAGTTTTATTTATTCTTTCTGGATGTCTGTCCACTTTACGTAGATCAATATTACTCTCTGCTCTGGATATTATCAGGACTAGCTGGACACTTCAGGAGGAAAAAAGGTAGAAGCAAGCTGATGCGTAAGCTGCCTAATTGATCTGAGTAGTTAGATGGTGATTCAGATATGAGAGATCAGAAGTGGACTTTCTCCTTCCTCTGGGGAAGGAAGCCAAGTTGGTTGGTTTGGTTTTTTTTTACCTGGTTATTACTGGTAGCAAAGCTATTCCTGCTCAGAAGAGTTCTTCACATGATATACTGGTGAAAGCATGTCTGTTCTTACTTGTGCTGCAACTGTAGGTATTGCTTGTGAGACTATAATGATGCTTTCCTTTTT
The DNA here is from genome assembly GCA_025447955.1 of Psilopsiagon aurifrons. Classification (NCBI taxonomy): domain Eukaryota; kingdom Metazoa; phylum Chordata; class Aves; order Psittaciformes; family Psittacidae; genus Psilopsiagon; species Psilopsiagon aurifrons. The sequence continues at coordinate 32,596 of JAOEHY010036568.1, read as the reverse complement.
TCTTAGTAAAGACTTCATAGCCTGCTTACTAATAGATCTGTTACAAGATCTCAGTGAGAATAGAAAATGAAGGGTTTATTCACACCTTTTTGGTAGCTCAGCAAGGTACTTCAGAAGACTTAGTGATCTGTCCCAATTCAGTGCAGCTGTCGAATAACTTCTGCAAAGGCAGTAGTGTCTCCCAGCTGTTGTGCTTAAGGCAAGAGTACAGTAGATTTGCTTGGGAGAATCAATGCCAGGTGGGATGGATGGGGCTTTAAGCAGCCTGGTCTAGTGGAAGGTGTCCCTGCCCGTGACAGGGGTTTGGAACTAAGGTTCCTTCCAACCCAAACCATTCTATGAAATCCTGTTTATAGCCTTGGTAAACTTAAAAGCAGGAATGTGTTTCCAGTTGCATTTCCTGGCTCTGTATATGTATGCCCGTGAATAAGCTTTCTGTAGGCATCTTGGAAAGGATGTGTCTATAGGTTTTAGTGGAGGCAAGCTTGTGTTACTGAATGGCTATTTAAGTAATTCACTTCCTTTAACCTTCGGAAGCTCTCGTGCAATGCTGTCTAGGTCATCCACCTGAGAAAACGGAGCTTTGCACTTGTGAGCAGGCTTCCTTTGCAGCTGATTTATGCAAGGTGTAATGGACACTGAGGCTGGCTTACCTCGTCCCGTATTTTGCTGGTTCTTTCTTATGCTTCTGCATTTATTTAGGCCAGTCGACACCTTCAGTTGCTACTTACTCACAAAGTTTAATATGCTTGGCTTATGAAGTATGAGGGAGCCCTATAAATGATTGGTAATCAATAATAAACAAGTCCATTAATAGATTGTGCAGAAGTAAACAAATTCATTGTAATTAGAAACTTCATGTTGGTAGATAGACATGATAGGGTACATGCTGCTACTTTTACCAATCAATGAAAAGGCAGGACCAGTTGATCCATTGCTCTTCCCATGTTGGCAAGAGAATGTTTGTCCTCCCAGGAAAAGGGCTTGCTAGCAAGTAATTGCATGCTCTAACTGCAGACTTTGCTGTTTGAGTATTGTTTAAAGCATGTGCATTGCTAAGTTTTACATATGCTTCTGATAAAATAATGTATTTTAAAAGGCTGCATATTTTTGTGTACAAAAATTCAAAAGCACTTTCCATCACTTAGCAGTGATGGAAAAACGTAGTCTCTGTGAGATCCTGATTCTGTCCCTTTGCCTGGAGCGTTTAATACTCATTGTCTATTTCTCTCAGAAGGCTCCTGGATTCATTTTTGGTTTCAGGGAAAGATTAACCCTAGATGATTCATGCTGGGCTCTCCTCACTGGGAGTAAACTGCTGAGGAGCTTGGTTCATCCCATGGGAGAGCCGGACGGAAGTGTGGCAGCCACCCTGCCTGGTCCTGCCACCACTGTCCTGCTGTTGTGCTTCTATGTGCTGTAGGAGCACCACCTTCCTCTCTTTGAAGACTTAGTTAGCAGCAGTAAGGTCTGATATGTGCCCAGAAATGAGAGTCACTTTACATGCCTACCAGAGAACACTGCCAACCCTGGGTAGGAGAGTTGTCCCCTGTCTTTGAGCTAAAGGACTGGTGCAGCCTGCAGACAGAGTAGCATAGTGGCACAGTCGCAGGTTAGGAATGAGTGTCCCTGGGAATTCTGGGAGATCCCTTCTTCCTGAGCATGCTGGCCATATCGTAGGAGTGCAGAGCAGAAGAGTTACAAACTCAAGAGCGCATTTCGTGTTCTAGTAGTCACTTGTGCTGCTTGACATGAGGCAGGAAAACTTCACAGCATAAAGGTGTGGGTGGTCATGCCTTGCTAAGAGCTGTGTCTGATCCTGCAATCAAGACTAACGAGAGAGCATTTTCCTCTACTGTTAAAGCTTGGTGTCACCAGGACCAGTTGTATTGTACAAGAAGTAAGGAAAAAGGATGTTGGTTGGTATCTGAGACCAATGCTCAGTGATTTCTCCATCTGTCTCAAAAGGTGCAGGGTGATGGCTAAGCCTGCTAGGGCTCCACAGTGCCGGAGTATGTGGAAACATCTTGCACGGTACTTTTTGAAAATCCTAAAGGTGTGAGCCAGGCATACATCCCATTCCTGCGAGAGGACTGCACTCAGATCTAACCAGAGTTGCTTGCAGATGCAGAAGGTCTACTGCAGTTGCATCTGCCATACTGTGGACAGAAAGCTATTTGTGTTGCATCTGTCCCATAGCCACACTGCATTGGTTAGGGATCCAGTCAGAGCACCAAGTAACTGGGAGGTGTCTCGGTATTCCTTGATCAATGGCTTTGAATAGGGACTTCCCACTCAGTAGTGCTCAGTGTTTGAAGGCAGGTATGTAGTCTACCCTAAAAGCAGTCTGTGCACACAAAATTCAGTACGTTACCTCCTTATGGCATCCTTGGCCTTGGATGTGTCATGCTAGCCCTGAAGTGATGCTGAGGCAGATAACATTTGAAAAGTCAATGTGCTGCAGGGAATTTGCTGCAGGGCACAGCCTAGTTGTCCTGGCTGTTGGTTGTAGGTGGCACTTTTCATATCATCTTCAGCCATGACACAAAGCTGTTTAGCTTCAGTCTTTTCTGCCCTGACAAGCAACCTTATTTCCCCTTCCTCCTGATTGATGTATCTTTCTGGAGGAGTTTTCATCATCTCAGGTGATAGTCAAAGGATGTAGGTGGGGTGTTAAGGTTGCTGGGAATGGTTAATGCATACCATCGTTACATCTTTCACTCGCTTGAGCTCTTATTACTGTTTTGCAGGTGCCATACAGTATGCCTCTGAGGAGACAAAATACTGGGAAGGTGAGGGGGGGTTCTCACTTTTAAGGCTTAAGTGTTTCATCATGACTATGAGGCAGCCCAAGTGTGGGTTGCTGCCAAAGACAGATTTGTTTCCAGGCAGTTGTGTGTCTGTCTTGCTGCAGGACTGCCTTGATTAGAGCTGCTTAAGCTGATTGTGAAACTGCAGTCTAAGAGTCTAGTTGTCTTAGAAGCTGAAGACATCTCTGGATAATGTCTGGAAAATGTTCAGAAGAGTCTTAATGTTTCTGGACAGTTTTTGATGGGGCTCTGTAGGGTCACTCTGATAGGGTTTCATCAGGAAGATACTCAATGCTCACTTTCAGTCAGCTCTAGCAAAACCAGCTTTCCCAAGTTGTATTTACTGTAATAAACCCACAAAGCATGTTTCCTGGTGTTCCTGAGAAGCACAGAATCACCTGTGCTTTTCTCTCAATAGAAGAGGACTTCATTCTGTTTTTCAACTTTGAGTTGGTAGGTGACTGCTTTGGCCCCTTGAGATGTGGTTGTGGCAGTACCTAGAGGCTGAAATCAGGATCAGGACCCAATTCACTGTGGTCCCAGGATCTGTTGTGTAAAATACAGCAGTGCTTATAAGGCTGTGTGAGCCTGTGTGCTGTTTGGACGGGATATGCTTGCAGACAGGCTGTGGCTGTGGTAGGTCCCCAAATTCACTGATGGCAGGTCATCCTTGTGCCATTGTGTATATGGGCTGTGTGAGGTGGTTTAGCCAGCTGTCCCACTGAAATCCAAAGTGGACAGTCTCCTTATTCATCCTCTTTCTCCTCCCGTGTTTCTATCACTCTTACCCCTCTTGGTGGGGCAAACCTCAACCATTTCTCCCTGGACCCAACAAGTGCTAAGGTTCTGCACCAGTGCTGCGAGGAAGCTCAAAGGACTGTAGAGATAACAGGGGATGATTAGGGGGCTTCTTAATAAGTTTTCGCAGCCATGTTTGAGCTGTTTAATTGGAAAAGTCTTGAAATTAATGACAGACGTGTTTTCCAAAGCTCTGCTGTATGTGTGTTCAGGTAAAATAAACAGTGTTAAATAAGCTGTGCCGCCTCTCTTGGCACTAATAAGCTTCCTGACTGGTACCAGAAGAATACAAATAAATAGCGCCTTTGACTGTTTCATCGATAGACTGCCTGGCCTTTGACCATGCAATTACATCTCGAAATTCACTTCTACAGGAGCTAAAACATGCTGTGTTGTCATTTCTAAATAAATAAATGAAATAATAATAATAAAGCAACCAAAATCAACCAAACAAAAAACCCCAACAAAACCAAACACCTTGTAGGGTGTCTCAGAGGCCAGTGATTGACTTCAGCTTTTATTAATTCATCTGCAATGCATTTGCTGAAGCTTTTAGGGTTTAATTGAGGTTAAGAGGTTGGAATCTGTGGTAAACAAAAGAATGGCATATGGGCAATCTGAAATCGTGTATGTTTAAGTAAGAGCATTCTTTCTGGCCGTTTGTTTTCATTGGGCAGTTACTCCTGGCTCACAACATTTTTCTTTTTAAAGGTGTAAATATGTAATGCTAGCGAGTTAATGATTCACTATGGTTTATCACATCCTAACATACCTCTGGAGAAGGCTGAGCTGGGCTTGTGTTTGACCTCCCCCTTCAGATTAAGGATGTTTTCTCTTTAACCTCTTACCCACTGTGGCTTGGTTCACAAGATCATTGGTTTAAAAACACAGGGAGAACAACACTTTCTCCCCTTCCTTTCTCATTTCCTTGCTCCCAGGATCCATACTTGTTCTCATAAAAATCCAAATGGACAAAGCAGGTGTGAGACCAGAGAAAAAGCTTTCCAGAAGCTTTGCTTTATAGAGGCTGTGGGGAAGTGGGATTCATTTTCTCCAGTGGTGCACACAATTTTCTGTGGCTGTGTTTTTAATGGTCACTGCTTCCTTCTGTTTTCTGTTCTATTAGAAGCCAAATTAATGTCTCTGCAGGTCATGATCTCCTTGTGTGAGTAGGAATACATATAGGCCAGTGCAACAATTTGACAAGCCTCCTTACACTGGAAAGCTTGAGCTCATACTCTGAGGCCTTTTATGCTGTTGATAAAGTTTATAGCACATATGACATCAGCTGGCAATAATGATGGTGACCTGTTGCCCCTGAGTCATTCAGTAGACATCTGTAATTTATATACAACTGTTAGTAGTGTATAGCCTGGAGCTTAAGAGGGCTCGTCAGTATAATTAAATCAATAAGAGAGGATAAATCAGTTTTTCTCTTAATATTTAATAGAACCTCTTATCTGTCTCAGGGAATCAAATGTGTTTTTCACGCTTGCTTATAATTTAGAGTAATATCCTTTTTAAAACTCCTCGTTCCTGTTTGCTTTTGAAAAAAGGTAATAATAGCAGCTTTTATTAACCCCTTCTTTTCATTGCTACAGTAAATGCAGGTTTTATGCATTTGACTCATAAGAGGTGTTCTACATAAAGAAATTGTATCAAAAATGCTTTATTAAGAAGCATTACTTATGCCAGCTCAGGGAAGGAGGTGCACAGAACAGCTTTTGTACTTGCAAAAGGACACTTACAGATCTTTCTTGCATTTGATGAAATAGAAATAAATATGCTTGAGTGCAGAACTGAAGGGAGAGCAGTAAATCGAGTTTGGGGGGGGGGGCTTTGCAGGTAGGCGTCAGCCAGCAGCACCTGGTGATGAGTATCTAGCTGTTGCTGGTGGAAGGGAGTCACGCCAGGGTGACTTTGTAGCAGCTGGGGTTTGACTTGCATTACATCTTGCACAGCGATGATGTGGACCCCATAACTGGTTGGTATCTTGCTGTTTCAGCTGTCTGCTGGTGTTCGTCCCTAACTTGCCCTCAAGGAACCTCTCCCCTTCCTGATGGATTCATCAGGGCCTGGAGGATCCTTCCTTGCTCTGGAGAGCATCAGAGCAGAGAGGGCTGTAAAATGTCACAAGTTGCTGAGGGTACTGTGTCTAGCCTAGCTGTAACATGAAGATGATGTTGGCTACTGTGCTGCATGTGAGCTGAATTTCTGTCTCTTATTGCTGTTGTTATCATAACTCAAGCTCCAAAGGGGCCTGTGTAGCTTGGGCTCAATCTTAGGAAGGAGGCTGGCAGGGCTCACCTCACAAAAGTATGGTACAGCAGCTCAGCCTTGTGAGTTGGTGCATTTCCACCTCCTCATTTGAATTGAGGTATAGAGGATTTGGGGGAGTGGTTTCCTAAGGACTAGGAGTGAGGTCAGGGAGAAAGCAGCTCAGATGAAGTCTTGTGCACTGACACATGCCTGCTTGATGGCTCTTTGAAATATCTGATTTGTGTGAGAGTGAGGTACTTGGTTGAAGGACGTCACTCCTTCCTCTCTTGTGGGCATTTCTGGAGAGCAGTCCATGGTGTCATCTCCCTTATCAGTTAGTATGTCTCAAAACCTTGAGTCTGGTTGCTATTTTAGGGAGACCTCATCACTTTATGGCACTCTCTTAGGACTCACAAGCTATTTAAAGGTTGATTCTGTCCATTTTGTGCAGTGATGCTGGTGGAAACATTGACAGTGGCACTGTAAAACGTGTGGTTTGTTTATTGTTCTGTTTTAAACAGCAAGGAGGAAAACCTCCCATCAAATGCATGCCATGGGCTGCTCCCAGTGTTGTCTGGATCATGGCACTGATGCTCTTACCTTCTGTACAGGTGCATGGGATGAAGTGAGCCTGACGCCTGCTCAGAGAAGAGACCCTGTCCCCACAGACCTGCCCACCATGAGCCGGGTACTGCTGGCAGGCAGGATGCAGCCAGAGAGCCGCAGCGTCTGTGTGTTCTTGCCCACCCGTGAGCAGCTCAGCCTCGTCGTTGGGGTGAGTGGCTGGAGGGAGGATGGGAGGTCTCTGCTTTAGGGCTGTGGTTCAGTTTTGTTAGTTCCCATTGTTCTGCCAAGAGCCTGGTGTGGGTCTGCTGACCGAAAGGCTATTAGCCAGCTTAGGGTAATTGGTGCTCCATTTTCTATTGGGCAGCTTCAACTTATTTGCAGAGTTCCTTAAAAGTCTCTGCGGTGGTTTTGGACAGGGGGTCCCCCCTGCCCTTTTTTATTCTCTCCGAGTGTTTTTATCACTGCTAATAATCTAGCAGTTTTTAAAGGCTGAGCCTGAAATGCCTTGATGACTTGGCAGCTATACCCAACTCATGACCATTTGCTCTGACTTTTAGCTATTTCTGGTTTTGATAGCCTGCAGGTCCTTCAAAGAGTCTTAAGGCAAACAGCCATCACGGGTGGGGTTTGCTCCATTCTTTGAGTACTTGTACACACAAAAACTAGAGGTAAGTCACTTCATTCCTTTGATCGCCACTTCAAACGCCCAAGACTGTGTACATGAGTGACAGCAGAGCCAGCTCAGCTGGCAGCCCAGCATGGCACCATGTCCATCAGGGCACGGTGCCTCTTTGTGCAACGCCGGCTGCTCCTTGAACTTGTGAGAAACTGAGCTGACAGAGGCACTTCACATTCAGAAGACAAGCCAGCCTCAAAGATAAGCGCTCTCTTGTGTGTACATGCAATCATGTGTGGGCTGGGAAGGTTTTGCTTTGTTTTGGGTGGGTTTTTCCCCACCTCTGGGATGGGGAGGGGGAGAAGACAGTTGAGATGAACTGTTATTTTAAGTACTTGATTTGAGATGGTGGCTTTTGAAACTATGTATGGTAATCTTCAAAATCCATGTGGGAATTTTCCTACCTGCTGTGCTTGTGTGGCATCATTAACTGAAACAGCCACCAGGGCTGGATAGAACAGGGCTTTAAGAGCAAAATCTGGGGCACTCTGCTTCTAGGTTACCCGTTCAAAGCCAGCCCAGCTACCGCCCCAGAGGGCTTTTGCAATCTGCTGGCTTTTGTGCAAGCCTCAGATTGACAATTTAATTAAGTTCTTGGTGGCAGGTGCACAGGCCTGGGAATGGTCTGTTGCGACTGACCCTAAATCTCACCTTCTTATAGTTTTTATCAGGGAGAATGAAGATCTGAGATAGTGGAGGCCACCCTGCCTTGGGGAAGGTGCAGGCTGGTGTGCAGCCGGGCAGTGTGCTGGCAGGGCTGATGCTGTCACTGCTCCTTGCTAGGCACATGGCTTTTCCTCCACTGCTGGGTCACACTCCACCATATTAAGTTTCAGCAGTGTTTAGACCATACAGTAAATCCTGGATACCTGCAGTTTATCTTAAAATTATAGAATCATTTAGGTTGGAAAAGACCCTTTAGATTGAGTCCAGCCATAAACCAAACACTGCAAGTCCACCACTCAACTATGTCCATAAGTGCTACATCTATATGTCATTAAATACCTCCAGGGTATTTAATAAGCGTAAGAGATAGTCCTTTGCATTGAGTGCTGGCAGAGACAGAAGGAAGGTGCCATGTTCTGCCTGCTGCCCCTCCAGAGGGCTGAGGTGCCTTGAGCGTCTCTGCTTTGTCCCACAGGGGTGTCCCTGTCACAGCACCTCTCAGCAACCTTTTTTTTTTGTGGTTCTGAGCAGACCTGATCTCCAGTTGATGTCCCCACTCATTGTGGGTGTGTTGAACTGTATGACCCTTAACTGTCCCTTCCAACCCAAGCTATTCTATGATTCTGAAGACATTATCCCTCCTTGCTTCTGCTGCTTCTTGCTTCGGTAGCTGGAAAAAATATCTATGTGGAGATGCTTTTGTGTGAAACGGAATAGCTGCCTGTACCAAAACATGAGACCTTAATGCACAGTTGTGTCCTAATTGCATTGAGGGTGAAACATGACCTGTTACAGCTGGGCAAGTCACCAAAACCAGCTTTTCATTTGGCTTCTGTCTTTACCACAACACCCCTTCAAAACAGCAACAAAAAATAAGGTTTCACAGCTGGAGATCTATACATATTTTTAAAAGGAACATCAAGGCAATTTTCTAATGATGTTGAACCCAGATTCAATTAGTACAACCACAGATGATACTTTGTGCATTTATTAGAATAATAGTGCCACTACTTATGATTTTCAAAGCCTTTTAACCTCTTCAGTGTGGAATGCAAATACTAAACAAGCTTGCAGCTCAGTGAGGTAGGTAGGAATGGTTATCCTTGCAGCCGAATAAACTATAGATCCTTCCTATGATAAGCACAGTGTTTATACAGGTAATTCTTTTCTCCTCCCTCCCATATAAATTCCACCCTTCCAGATAAGAGTTTACCTACATGTGTTTTATGTGGTCACATGTAGATTGATTCCTGCTGTTCATGCAAAGTGGATTTGGTTTATGTCCTTCACAGATAATGGAAGAGAAGGAGCCATTTTAAAGTCTCTTTCCTCATAATTAGGTATCTTTTGATTAACTTTGGTGTCCACCTTTCTGCAGGTATAGGTGAATTTGAGGGGATGGTGAGGAGGAAAGTTATCTTTCCAGGACCAACTGTGAACATGAGAAGCAGAGCAGTGAGGAGAGCTAATGGGAGCTGCAGCTCCACCAGCTGCCCTGAGGACAGTGAGGCAAAGGGAGAGAGTGCACTTCTGAGCACAGAGCAAAGTCGTCTGCCTTGCTCCAGGCAGCCCCAGTTGGGAGGTGGAGTATACGTGCCAGAGAGCTTTAAGTGGGCTTTGAGTGAGAATTTTAAGTGGGCTTTGAATGAAAATTATATTGCTTGCACCAGAGATCTTGGAGTGGTATCCAATTTGTTCAGTTTTGTTTATCTGCCAGCATTGTGGCTTATCTCCCTGGTGGTGTTGAACCTGTTGATCAACTGGTTTTTATGAGTAGGCTTCTCAAACTGTTCTGGGCTGGTAGCAGCTGAATAAAGGAGAGATCCCTATGCTAGCAAAGGTCTGGCTGCCAACGGGGGTAGCAGGGCAGGCAGCCACTGTACCTGTGTTTGTTCAGGTATCAGAAGCAGCAACAGCAGATGTTGCTCCTTGCCTAATTTCTGGAGAAAAGGTGGGAGCATGAGCAGGAATTTTTGCAGGGAGGAAGTCCTGTGAGAAGATTCTGTGTGCTGGTGAACGGCAAGTGTAGGTCTCGAGTCTTTCAGCTGTTCTGTGAGCAGGAGAGCTGATGTTTTAAAGCGTATGGATTGAGTTAAAATAGAGATGGGTAACCAATACACGTGAATGTTTGCACACAGAATGACCCTGGAGTAGCATTTACCTTCTGTAAACTTGCACTCGACTTCACTTTGGTCTAAATTCCATGTGTAAAGAAGCCCTGAGTCTGACGTGGGGCAAGGCTGAGGATCAGTGGAAGGAATGATTCATGGCGTGTCTGGAATGGAGCTTGGCACAGGAACCATATGCAAAGGGAGGAAAGGCAAAGAGAAGTGCATGGATTAAAAATGCAAAGGGAAATGTTGGTTGCTTTGAGCAGATGGGAAGGCAGGAGGAGGGAACAGCCATTGCAAGTGCCACTGGTATTTCATAGCCTTGAAAGCTGGGAGTAAAACTTGATACAAAAGGGAAGTGCCAAAAGGAGAATGGACAAGGTGGTAGTTCACATTCCTGCTGTGCAAGAAATATGATTAAGTCGGTACTTTAGAGTGTCACAAAACACTGAAGTGCTCAGTTCCCTGGAACTGTCTTAAAGCAGGTTTTTCATCCCTTAGGTGTGAAAGTGTGCCACTTACAAAATTCATATGATTTCAGTTTTTCCATGAAGTCCTGTGCTGCCAGTGACTCATGTATGCACATAACCATTCTGGCTAGGGGCAGGTCACCTCTTCCTTAGTGAGTCCTTCCCAGGTAGGAGAACATGCTGAGAGCTTCCTTCAGAAAGGAGGTCAATCTGTGCCCAGCTTTCCCTTCGAACTGTGTATTCCTGGCAGCTGAGTAAGTACTTCATTTAGGTGGGAGACTGTAAGGGTACACTCTCACATGAAGACCCCTATTAAGACCTGGATGTGGTTTTGGGTCTTACCAGAGCTGTGGATCACCTCCTTTCTTCCCAGAACACATACATGCACATGGGCGTAGCATAGGTTTCAAAGCTCCCAATAAAACAGTAGTGAGTGTTTGGCTAGTGATGCTTGGGAAGGAGAAGAAAACAGGTAATTGAATGACCTCCTGTTTCCCATTGTCCATGTCTAGTGACATGGTACATCCTGGGGCAGGGAGGAGAGTGCAGCCAGTTTCTGGGCAGTGTGGCACTAAAAGGGTTTGAAGAATTGCAGTGGCAATTAGTTTGATGGCAGTGATTAGTTTGTAGGAGAGCTCAGCAGTTGGCTTCTGCCCAGTCATCTTTGCTGCTGTGAAGGTAGTGCTGCACTGTGTCCCCTTGGGAAGGCTGCTTCCACTACTGCTAATTGCATCATCCAGCAGCAGTGCAGTGAAATTCAGAGCTTCTGGCCCATTTTGTGTCTGCAGCTGCCTGCACCCTGAGCTGAGCTGCTTTGTGTCAGCGTTGTACTGTTTTCCCCATCCACTTTTGCTCCTTCCCCCAGTGTCTCTAAGGGTTTTTGATTGTGCCTGTGGTTATCTGTCTGTGCTTCTGAGGTGGCGCAATGGCGCAGGAGGAAATGAGGCTGTAGGTGGGGGGTGTTTAGTGGAGGAATCTTGTGATCATAGTACACATCCAGGTCTGCATATGCAGGTAGCCAGCATCACGCTCTAACTGGGGGAGCCTCTGCTCTGAGCCACCCTACTAGAAAAGTGCGTTCAGTATCTGTGCCACAGTGTTATGATGCTCTCTTGTGCTGTGCTTGCAAATACTGCCCAGCCTGGGGTCCCATGCAGGAGTGTATGTTGGCAGCTCTGCTTTTCTCAGTGCTTCCTCAGAACAGGCACAGTGTTATGGGAAGCAAGGGTACTGGAAGGCCTCTGTGTCTCGTGGAAAATTGAAAGAGCTTATAGGCCCTGGTGGCAGCTTCAGAAGATGAAGATGTTAATTGCTGTGTGACCAGGAGTCAGCAGGGGACAGAATAAGCTCTTCTGTGGGGTACAGAGCACCCTCATCTCTAAACTGTGACCTATTTCTATTGTCATGCAGTTATGAGTTTGGTTTCATACTTTTGTATTTAGTTCTCCTGAATGAAAGTGTTTTGGTTTAGTTGTTTGCTCTTAACCTCTCTTTCTTAAAAGAAAAAAATCCTAAAGAAAGTCGTATTTTCATTTTTGTAATTACAAGCACGTTTTTTTGCGAGAGCACCTATAAATAGCCTGGTCAGTACTGAACAAAACTAGGGCTCCAGCAGTGCTCCAAATTCTTACACAGAGATGCCAATAGATAGGAAACCTTTTAAATTCATCTTACTGAACTGAGTGGCACTGCACTGTGAAGGAAGGAGAATGACACATTGATTATTGTTCTGTGATAACAGCAGTAATACTGAAAACAAACCTTGTTCTGTTTTGAGGATTTTTTTTGGTTGTTTTGGGAGCACCTGGGGTTATTTGGTTTATTTATTTGGTTGTTTCAGGGTTGGGTTTTTTTTGCTATGGTACCTCAAAATATACTGGCCAATGTAACGTACAATTGCTCCATCCAGGTGTGTGAGCCATCTGTAATGTCCGATTGGTTGTTTCTTCCAGGTCAAAGCCACTGGACAGGAGCTCTTTCAGCAAGTTTGTGATTTAGTGAAGATTAAAGAGCCTCACTTCTTTGGCCTCAGCATTGTTAAAAGTAAGCAAACTCAATACACGGAGCAAATGACTTGGCGAATGTCCACAGACCCACTTGTGTATTTACAGTGTGTGCATATATACACAACAGCCGTGCCTGCGGGGAACTTGATTGTAGTAAGGTCACAAAGTATGTAGATTATGCACAGGCTTCTCAAGCTCTTTTGATCTTTGGTATGTGGGCAGACAAATTGGGAGAAGAGGGGGGCTTTTGTTCTCCACCTTTGTTCTTACATTCCACCTCTTTGTGGGGTTTTCTTTCTCTCCTGTAGCCAAGTTGCTAGCCAACATGTTTGTCACTGAATTCAAAACTGTCCATAGCTGAACAAGAGGTGAATTTTAAAAGGACTTTGGGGCTGAAAGTGTTACTTCTGAAGTCACAGGAAAAGAATGTGGCAGCAAGGGGAGGAAACTTAAATGGTTTGGTGGGACTGAAAACATGTGGGGGGGACGCTGGGCTTTGAAATGTTGCATGGGAAATACAAAACTTCTTAGTCCGTGAGTTGAAGTCCAGTCTCCTTGGTCCTATGGCTTAGTATTGACCAGGTAACAGGGTAAGGTGATGCTTTAAAGGAGCAAACTGATAGGAGATATTGTATTTCTAGCATGGTATGTGCACTGGCACACCCCTCTGCCCCCAACTCTTAGCAATTAGAAATGGATCTGTTGTCTTCCTTATCCTGCCTCCCCACATTTCCAAAAGAACGGAAAGGACTTCCCTCCAAGTTTTCTCAAATGTGTTATTTACTACTGCAGCTCTAGATATTGTTACATCGAAATGAGAGTAGTCTTTTATGAGTCCTTCTAAATAAGGTTTCTTTTGCCTTCTAATGATTACGTGGGATAAAATAGTTTCCTTTAAGTTTACTTGTCTCATTTCCTTTCTGCTCTTATTCTCTGAGAACTTTTGCACTTTTTTTTGAGTACAGTCCTCAAACTAAGACAGACATAAGCTCTTTATCTCCATAAGGTGTGTAGAGTCTCCAAGAAATTCTGTAAGTGTAACTACAACAGCAGCTAAGAACTATATCTCTGTGTTTAAACCAGCACAGGTTTGGGTTTTAAGATGAGGAAGACTTGAGTGCTCTTAACTCTTTTCACGAACCAGCTGTGTTCCTGTGAGCCACCTCTCCTCGCTGCCTTTCTTAACACCAGTTTTCACCTATTACACTTGCAGAACATCTTGAGTGAAACTAGAGCTCCTGACCTCCCATGTAAGACAGGGCAATTTTATTACCATTTTCTTTGAATTAGGTGCTCTTCTTCTGTTTTCCTCATGTTTCTTTCACTTTTCCCTCCTTGCCATCTTCCTTTTTTCATATTTTCTGTACCCTGTTTTTAACTTCTCCCACATTTTGCATGGAGCAGTTTCCTTTGCCATGTCAAGCACAGGGACTGGGGCCCCAAAATACCCTATTGTGGAAAATGCCTTTCAGCCTGTTGGAAATGCAGTGTAATTACCCAACCCAAAGAGCACAATAAAGCTGTACTGACTGGACCTTAAAGAATATTACCCATGGCTTTAAACATAAACAATCTTCTTGCTTCACAAAAGTATTCTTTTTTAGCGCAGCTAATTCTTTGCACAGCTCTCAGAAAAACCTCAAGGAAAAGAGTTGCAGAAGCCCAGTAGCCTGAATTAACCTTTTTGGTTTGTTCTCTTTTCTTCACGGTTCCTCATTCCTCCTTGCTGTAGCTCAGTTTGTAAAGCTGCTTAATTGAAAGCTCCTCATGCTCACCCTGGCTCCTCTTGACAGCCATTTCCTTCCACCACCCAGGCAAGTGTCAGGATTTTGGACAGAGGAGAAGATTTGTTGTTGTTTGTGCCTCTGTTTAAGAAACTGGTGGGGCTGGCCAACAGGAAAGCATCAGCAGTGAGTTTCTCAGCCTGAATGGCCTTAGCCCCAAGGAAAGCTGCATCCCACCCTTGAGAAAGGGAGCAAACCTGGCCTGTTTGTTATTGCTTCCTGTGGTCCCTACTGTAAAAATCCAGTCAGCTGCTGACTGGAGTCTTGTGGAGTAGGTTTTGAGTGTCATCTTTATTTTATTCTTAAAATAGTTTCATTTTTACTACTGTAGAGTTGTAGAAGAGGAAATAATTTGTTTTCTCTTCCCCAACTTGAATTTCCCACCCCTTCTTTTGGCCAGCAGACTGGTGATCACCATTGCTGCCAGTGGTAACCGGTCTTCCTTCTGTTGCAAATGTAGCACTTTCCACTTCTGGCACTTGGAAGTAGCCTTTCAGGGCCTGCTTTTCCAGGCTTTTTGGTTTCTTGGCAAGCTGTCATTTCGAGAAAGGGAAGCAATCCAGTCAGGTTGTGAGGGGGCCTGGGTAAGCTTTTAGTGCCCAGGGTTGTCTTGTGGCTACTTAAGTCAACTGCCTTGGCCAGGCAGCAAGTCAGTGTGTGTCCTGCCGAGGCTGTGAAGGGAAGGCATGGGGTTGATCTATGAGGCAGGGGCAGGTTAGATCTCCAAAAACTCAAGAGGAAGCATCCGTGTTTCAGACCAAAGTATTCCTTTTCCGCATCATGCCTTCACCTCTGTGCTGCAGCTCTAAGGTGTCATTTTCAAGGAAACAACTGTCCTGTATTAATAAGGGTAGATTTCCCAGTTTCTTAACATGCTTTTGTTTTCGGCAGTCTGATGCTGGCACATGCAAAACAAGGTATTCTAATCCACCTATATCCATTACCTTGCTGCTAGTTTGTCAGCAAAACCCTGACTGTCAGCAGTGGCAAGAGAATGAAAATTAAAGGATTTCTACAGAACTGTAACCAATCACACTGGGTGGATTATCCGGATTAGGAGCCCATTTGACCTGCAGACACTGTACAGATACACTAATGCTCAGTTGGTTTCATAGTAAGTATGAAACTGTGTACAGTAAGCATGCAAGTTTGTGTGGGGGAGGTTGGGGTCCTTAATCATGAACAGTTTAACCCCTAAGTGTTGCAAAAATGAAAACAGCACCATGCAAACTGGGAACCATGAATGCTGTGAGATATAAGCTGTATACTATGGAGCCTGTCTTCCAGCATTTGTTGTCCAAATTTGTTGCCTTCACTTCTGACTGTTACAGATGCTGAGGGTAAGCTTCAGGATTTAAGTTAACAATAATGGTGGCAGGACAGAGTTTTTCACCTCTTCTGCTCTTGAGCAGACCCCACTCCAGCTGTATTTGGGGGGAAGAAATCTTACATCTATAAGAAGCTGATCACTTTGAAAATTGAGGTCAGGAATGTATATTAATGGGAGGTCCCACTACCACAAAGCCTGGGACATGTTGCTCCTCTAGTTTTGTCACAGATCATCAAGCAGGCTATACCTTGTGTGCTGCTGCTTGCAGTGCTTCCTTTCCTGTAGTTTGCTTAGTGAAAGACCCTGCAAACCTGCCAGGTTCAAGCTGGCTCCGTAAGCTTCAGCAGATGGGTCTTATATTGCAGCTCTTCCTGCAGGGTCAATCTTATCTAGTGGCTTACAGGAGGTTTCCCCCTTGTTATCAGAAAGCATATGCAGTGACACAATTCAGCCTTCTAAAACAAAACTGATTGTCAGCAGACAAAGAACAGCCAAGCCTCCTTTGTTGTTATAATCCAGATCCCTCCAATCCTGAATCTTGGGCTACTCCTTTCAAGGAGCAAACCTTGCTTGACCCAAGCAGATGAAAGCCTTTGACTGGGAGGGAGCAAGCCTGCAGCTCCTACACCCTGCCACTGTCTCTGTGTCCTCTTATCAGTTTGTCAGGCTGGCTTTCTAACAAAACCAAATCCCTTCGCTTCAGCTCCCCTGCCTCAAGGGTCATCCTCCAATTATTACAGCTATGCTGTTCACCTTGCCAGACCTATGCCTCCCAGTACGTGTTTAGCAAGGAACTTGATGGTTAACTGTGCCATTCTGCCTTCAGCTAACTCCTCTGCACCTGTGTATCCTCCAGTACTGAAGCTCGTGGATGGAATATGCTAATATGTTATCTTTGTATTATTATTGCAACAGAATTTCTCTTAAGAGACAGCAGAATTTCTCCAAAATATACTCTGACTTCTGCACCCTAGTCGTTTTTCCTCTATCTCTTCTTCTGCCTCTTCTCCCTTAAATCTACTTGGATAGTTTCATCTCTCTTATGAATTTCTTCTGCATTCTAACCTAAGATACAGCTCTTACAATGGCTTTGATAGTTCAAATGAGTTAAATGTGATGTAAGAAAAACGTGCAGAAATGTGCCACTTCGAGGGAGCCGCAGGGATTCAGGTATTCAAAAAGTGTATAATACTCCTTGGGTGGGTTTTTTGCCTGACCAAGTGCTCTCCTGCCTGAGAATTGCAAGAGGTTTGTCTGTTCCTGGATGAGCAGTTCTGGAAGTGGTTCCGCAGCTCTGCTTGTGCCGGAGAATCCCTTGTGACACTGCCAAAAGTCTGAAGATCTGTGCCTGGGCATGCCTTGTTGCTAACTGTAAGATGCCAACATAAAATTCCTGCAGTACCTATCCATCATCAGAAATAATTGAACCTTTATCTTGGTCTTCAGACCTCAACAGTTACTAACAGCCATACGGCCTTGGGCTTCTTGATATTGCCTCCTTTTATTCTTTCCTCCATGTACATTCTGCCCATCCCAGGTAAATCAATCTCAGTGAGGGCCTCCCTTGCTTTATTCCCAGTCTCTGTTGTGTTTCTTTCCTTCTTCGCTTGGTATACATGTACTTTCGAGCTGAAACTGAACACACAAGCCTGCTTGATGACCTGAGCCAAGTTCTTCTAGATCCCTTAGTAAACTAATCAATCAGGTACTGAAAAATGGACCAGGTTACTCTCTGTTGGCTTGAAAGGTAACACTAGGAGCATCAAGAAAATTATGCAGAGGTGGTGATGTTCCCAGGCCACGAGCACTTGGAAACTTGGGGAGCTCCACATGCATGTGTGTAGTCAGCTCTTCTTCAATACAAACAAAAAAATCCATGCTGGTATGCAGGGAAGCTAAACAGGTTATGTGAGGTCTACAGCATGTGTTGTGAGGAGAAGTTAAGTGCTATAGCCAAGTGCTGGGCCTTTTCCCCTTTAAGGCAGAAAATGCTTGCTGTGTGAAGTTTGGCTGTACATTAATTTGTATTTTATTTGAGTCCTAATCTTCTGGACTGTCTAAATAGTTATAGTAAAATATCCTTGACTCAAGGAGTTAATGGGATGTTCTTGGCTGCCAGTGGAGCCTGAGCTCTGCCTCTTGGTAGGACAGGACTAAGCCTTCTGGAATTTCTTAGTGATCCTAGTCCAAAATGGGCACAGGATGAGAACAAGTTATTGACATTCACCATTACATACGTTTTCTACAGGGAAACTTATCTTTGTAAGAAAATTTAATGGGGAGGCACTGGTTAATGGAAAACACTGGCTTTTAGAGTTAACAATGATTCAGAATTTATTTGACCCTGTATTACAGCCATAATTTTGTATTCTCATTTTCCCTGCAATGTAAATAATTCCTGTTGTAAATCCACATCACTCCCTGGAACTGTGTCACTTTTTTGTGACTGGAGACCTGGCCCATTATTTTTCCATAACAATGCTTGTCTTATATTTGCTTAAATATGTAGATGTACTGAGCTAGTTTTGCAGAGCTGGAGCACTTGAATGTTTGCATTTCTGGTGAGTGCTTAATTTGAAGTGAGATTTTTACAGCATAAACTTTGCATTTCATTTGAGGGCTCTTAAAAGTAAATTATGTTACTGGAAACTGGCTGGGTATCCAGATGCAGTGCAATGCATGGGTGTCTTGTGCCAGATCTGGTATCTGTACACATGTACATGAGAGAACCTTTTAAGAGGAGCTGAGATGGTATATTTTTAAGCTCACTTACAGCGCTGAGATGAGATTCATGAATGTAGTGTCAGTAGGTGCAAGTGAACGTGCACATATTTGCATACAACTTGTAAGCCAGCTTCTTAGTTCCTTTCAGTTGTCCTTCAGCTGAGGCCTGTGAAGCAATGACAGTTTGTACCTGCTGAGTATCCAGCACTGTTTTGATCTACAGGACAGACATATTCTTCCTTGGAAAGGCAGCCGTCTGTGCATTTCTGTACAGTCCTTTACAGCACTGCTCTGAAGTGCTGCAATTTGGTGCTCTCATCTCTGTTAGAGATGCTGTTTTCAAGCCACAGACAGTTTTAGCATCTGGCAAAAGACAGCAAAGCTTCACTGCTAATCCAGTTTAAGGGGAGAAAAAGCCACAACACACATAAGGCTGGGGAGGGAAATACTTCTTTGTTTTGGTAGATGGAGGCTTACACTGCAGGCTGACATTCCAGCAATATTAACTTCATTAAGGCAGGAATGCAACGCTGCATTCTTGCATGGGCAGGAGGAAGGGTGGGGAGGATGCTGGACTGGGAAGGAGCAGGACCCCCAGGGAGAGCTGATACATCAGGGTGTCCTCCTACTTCATCTTGGCTTATTCTTGTGGTTTATGTGCACCTCTCAGTAGGCATGATAGTGACCTGGAGACCTCAGGCTTGGCATGTGGGCTCTGCTAGGGGCCACATGTAACCTAATTAAGATGACAGAGATAAGTAGGGGCTGTGGGTAACAAATGGCTTTACTATGGTGTAACTGCTGTCATCCTTTTTCCCCTTTCTGTCCTGGTATCCTTGTGTGATGAGATGGTGCAGGGTATATCACTACATTTTCTGTTGCCATCTTTCCTTTGTGGCTTGGTCCATCGTGTATATATGTATCGGTCATTTCCTGAGCAAGAAGGGAAAACTGACCCCTCAGCTTGTACAGCCATGTGGGTACCCTACCCTCTTTACAAGGTGGCAGCTAAACAGTGATGCTGGAAGAACTAGTACAGGCTTTACCCAACACTCCTGTGCCAGGAGGAGCAGCCTCGGTCTCGCTGCAGTAGCCTCTCATGCACAAGTACCCCTGCCCTGGGACTGCCACAGCCCAGGAAGGGATTGGGTGCTGTGCTCATGTTATCCCACTCCTCTTGCTTGCTGTACAGTCACTTCCTAAATGAGATTTTACTTATTTCTTAAGAAAAAGTTTTGTAGTGAGACGCTTATCAGCTTGGCAGCTGACAAGGGACAGAGACAAGTCAAAGAGATACACCAAACCCCTCTCTGTCACTGACTAGGGCTTTTATCAACCTTCTTAAGGCAGCTTTATCTGATCCAAATGGATTTAGAGAATCAAGGGCTGGGGCCAGTATAGGCCCCCTGCTGCCCAATCTTACAGGCACTAAGTGAAAAGGCAGGTACAAGATGCTCTCTCTGTGACTAAAACCTTCCTATCCTTGTCAAAATAGCAAAGCAACTTCTATATCACCTTGTGTGCTGAAGCATTCCCACCTCTAAAATTTTCAGGATTTCTGTACAGTGTCAGCAGTCCTGTTAAATACTGTGTTGTACGTATATGTATGTAACATGTCAAGCAATGTGTTAAACAAGTGTATTAAAACTACAGCTGCAATCAGTACAATGCAAGGAAGACCCTAGAGACAGAAAACAGGCTCTTTGGGGATTGTCCTCTTTTTGTCCAGTGTTACTGGTATTTTACCTAAGGCTTCCTGTTAGTGTGGCGTATGGACCAACATGGTTTCTTTCACATGAGATGGGAGCTGATGGAGGAGGCAATAGGGCGTTGTTTTGCTTGCTTGTTTTTTAAAAGCTTGCAAAAGAAGTATTTGCTGTATGTGCCCCTGTAAGGAACTGGAATGCTCTGGGAGGATGGCTGTGAGCTAGCTCAGAGCTCCCTTGAATACCTGCTGTAACTGGAACCATGGCCACTACCAGATCTTCATCTGCTGTACAGACAAAAGTGCAGGCTGTCATTTGGCTTTGATTTCCACTAAATAGATTTCACCTCTGTACGCACCACCCCCACCCCCTCACACCCCTTTGTTCGGCATCAGAAAGCAAAAGCCAAAGTTGGAAGTCTGGGCTGGTCATCAGGGGTGGAAGGCTGTTTTGGGAAGGGTTTTTTTTCTCCTTGGGTTTTCCTGGGGTTTTTTTCCTCTCCTTTTTTCTGCTCTTTTCATGTCTGAGGAGCAAGCTCTTCAACTTAGTACTTATGTCACCTGTTAAAGCACTTTATTGGGCAAGACCAGAGAGTAGAGGGACTGGTCAAGTGAATGCTTAGCTGAAGCCTGAAACACCCATCGGGTTTTACTATTATTATTTATTATTAAAAAATATTATTAAAGAGACTTGTGAAGACTGGAAAAAAATCTTTTGCTGTCTGAGTTATTTTGGGATTTGATAATTGGTAAGCAGTAAAACAAAGCATTGACTTTGAAAGCAGCACAAAGCTCATTGAAGATGATGTGCTGTTCAGGCTGTCTCTTGTTCACCCTCCCCTGGGTGGAGAGCAAGTCCTGGTCTTCTGAGAGGCCAGGTTTGCCTTCCTTTTATTCATCTCTTTGCTCTGTGAAAGAAGTAAGCAGGAGATGCCAGACCTTCTGAGGTGGG
The DNA here is from genome assembly GCA_025447955.1 of Psilopsiagon aurifrons. Taxonomy (NCBI): domain Eukaryota; kingdom Metazoa; phylum Chordata; class Aves; order Psittaciformes; family Psittacidae; genus Psilopsiagon; species Psilopsiagon aurifrons. The sequence goes on along the minus strand of JAOEHY010036568.1, from coordinate 11,738 downwards.
CATTTGGGTTGGTCATTGTCCTCCTCAACATTTTGGAGGACCCAGTTCATATGTAGAGGATGAAACCTGTCCAATACCTGACTATCCACTTGCTTATGCCATGTTGGGCCATGGCAATACACCATGGCAGAGTGTAAGTTTGGGTAGGGCTTACTTGTTTAATAATAAACTGAATCCGCTAGACTGTACAATTAGCTTGGTAAGGTGCTGTTTCATTTCTGTAAGTGGCTTCTTCCTTATGAAGCAGGAATTCTGCATTTCTGGTGAGGGTGTCTGGGAAACTTTAGCTCTCTCTAATTGAGGTGTAGCTGACCTTCCTTCCATACTGTCTGGGGTAGCACACATACCAAACAGACTTGGTGCTCTGTTTTCCCTGCCTTGTCTATTCCCTGGTCAGCCTTGTTTTGAAGTCCATTGCGTGGAAACAACCTGTATAATCATCTAAGTACTTTACAAATAAGAATTTGAAATTCTTTAACACTGAATTCCTTTTCCTCTTGTCTTTCAGATAATGAATATGTTTTTATAGATCTGGAGCAGAAGCTCAGCAAATACTTCTCAAAAGAATGGAAGAAAGAGACCACGAAAGTAAGACAAGTGTTTGTTTTTGGAGGCTACTGCTTTTGTATTAGACTACACAGTGAAATTAAAGCTCTTAAGTTAAGGTTCATAAAGCATTTCTTGAAGATGGCTTGCAGAATGCTGTTTGGTATCACGGTGCAGTGTTTTGTGCATGGCTGTATAACTAAAATTGTTAAGCCAGCCCCTTACACCTGAGCAATAGTAGCTGCATGGTTGCTGTTTAGCTGCAGCAGGAGTAGAGAAGGTCACTTGGTCAGTATTCCATTTGAACTTAGCTGAGCCCACAAAGAGTCTGGAGATCTCATTGTGCTTAAGCAGGAGAGCCTAAATGACATTTTGTGACTTGAACCTGGTATGAGGAAGAGGCTGGAGCTGTGACTCTTCTGGAGTACACGCAGAAGGACAGTGCAGCGAGAAGAAGGATATTTTGTTTGAGAAGAGTTTTAATTCTTTAAGGCTAGCCAGGCCTGTCAAGGGAGAGAAAAGCTATGTGAAATAAAGGCAAGCCTACGTAATTGTTTAGTGCTGGTCGTTCAGACATGATAGTGCCTGTTTGTGTGTGTCATTATTAGAGGAGCCACAGTCCTAGAGCACAATGTAGAGTGCAATTACGTTAAAATATCTTAATTAGCTCATCATGACTTTTTCCACCTTCCTTAAGGGTTTTCACTTGCCATTTCTGCTGCTTTGAGAACTTTGCAGATGACTGTTGAGGTTTGGAGATCTCTCTTATCCCACGTTGCTTCTCCCAAATACGTGAGGGTTACTTCAAAGATAGCTACCAGCTGTGCAGAGGGCTGTCTGTCCAGCCAGTGAGGGTTTTCTGAGGCAAGTGTTTCTGGTCACCTCAGAATGGGGTATGCTTTGTGGCTGCTTTGAGGCTGAATTCTTGCAACACTTTTTCAGCCAGGATAAGTGTCAAGCCTCTGGTGCAAGGTGAATCATAAAAGGCTGGATGAGTTGCCATTGGCAGTACTGAAGTCTGAGAGGAGCTCGGCTGGTGGACTGGGTTAGCAGACAGAGATTTAATTCCTATTAAGAGGTTTCAGGTGGAAAGCCCCATCCAGCTGATAATGCAGGGTGACTATGAACAAGTTCTGGAAAAATAACATGTAAATATTTGATCAAAAAGTCACAGTCTAGATCCGATGTGCACAGCATGCCATATACCTTGTTCCAGTGAGATGGATCTGACCAGCAAAACCTTGAATCTGGCTGTGTGAACAAAGTTACCTGTATGAACACTAAAGAAGTGGGTGGCAAAGTAAGAAAGATGAGAGAATGAGCTAGTAAGATAAGCTCTTTTTTTTTTTTTTTTTTTCTCCTTCCTTATTTATTTTTTCATATTTTTTTTTCTCTCCTGTTTAAACAAACCTCTAAATCTGAAAGCTAGGCTGGAGTTAAAAAAACAGCTGAACTCTTGCTGGCTTTCTTCTAACAGACATCTTCAGTGTGAAGCAGACATCACTGTCTCCCTTTGGTCTGTGGCTGCAGGAAGGTGTGAATAACTAACCATTAGCTTCGCCAAACAACAGGCAAGGAGCTAATATCAGGCTGGTGCATCTGAGCCCAAGGCAGTAGATGCTGCACGCAGCAGTGTGTGTGTCCGTGCTGAGTGATGTGGTGCTGCACAGCGGTAGCTGGTTACTCCTAGGTGTGCCATCATGGCACGTTGCCCTGGTGCTCTATAAGGAGGCTGTGTTCAACCTGCTGCGTTCAGCACTAATATGCTGCCGGGTGCTGAGCTGGGTTACTCTGGGCCAGGCTGGGCATCCCCAGGCTACACTGGGATCCTTTATGTTATTTATTATTCCATCACCCCCATCCAAAACCTTCTACCCTCCCTGGGATGTTTTGCTATTCAGCCTGTTTTATGTCTCATGATGCCTCACTGTTGTGAGCCTGCAAGACAGTTGGATCTCTTCCCTAAAACTTGCCAAGAGCTGAGAGCAAAAAATGAAAAGCAGTATGGAGATAGGGAGCTTAGGAGAAGGGAGAGTTACCAGATGGGTAACAGGAATTTTGGATGCTGAACGTTACTTAATCTGTCTTCTATCTCTGCTCTAGGGAACAGAAAAATTCAGCCCTCCTTTTGTTGTGTTCTTTAGAGTACAGTACTACGTAGAAAATGGAAGAGTAATAAGGTAAGTTCCCCTCTGTGGTAGTTAGTATGATTTTAATTATTCACTGTTTTCTTAGGAGGCAAGTAAAATAACATGTATTTGTTGAGCTCATCTCTGGAGCTCTCAGAAATAAGCTCAAAAGATTTGCTTTGTTGTTTTTTTTCTTTATCTTTCACAGAGTTCCTCACCCAGCCATGAATATTTTGCCCTTGAATCATATTCCTTATCCCTATGAAAATAGTGACTGCTTTTCCATCTGGGTTTAGAGAGCAGGTTGAATGACGACAGTAGCAAAACACAGTTAATACTCTTCTGCTTGCGTCTTTTGGTTGTATGAAAAGCATCAGATGAATACACCAAAAATATTTATCTATACTCCAGAGCACATGCTAATAATTTTGAATCTGTTTTTTGTATCTGAGCAGTGCTCTGTGCAGTCTGTTCCTGGAAATGGACTTTCGTAAGCAGACAAAAGAAATTACTTCATACGATTTGCATTTGCAATCCATTAACACGGAATATGGGCTGCACTCAAAACACCACCACCCTCACCCCTGATACAGAACAAAGGATGAGGTAGTTAAAAATGAACAACTGACAGAGGTAATTTGCATCAGCACTTCTGGCATTGCTGTGACCCCGGGGCAAGCCAAGAGCTGGAATCATTTGGGTGGATTAAAATCTTTACCAAATTTTTGGCATTTGTTTTCATCTTGAACAAAGCTTGATGGGTTTTTTTGTTTTTCTCTCTCCATAGTCTTTCATTTTGGATACAGGGGAGTCTTTCTTCTGGAGTCTGTTTGGCTGTTAGGTGTGTTTTATTTAGTTTTGCTTATAGGTACAAAGAGAGATTGCATATCATTCTACCACCCCGACATACATATCCTTTAACATCACAAACAACTTTCTCATGCACTAGTAATTTAATTGGAGAAATTTGTGGAGCCATGCAGAGGTAGTTGCATGGCCCCTTCAGACTATACACACATACTTTTCCAACCAGACCATAGTGTCCAGCACCTCATCTGTACATGGATGTCAGCAGCCTGCTTCCCATGAGCTCTTACAGCGGGGGCTGTGTGGGTTATCAATGCTATGTGATAGTTACGCTTTATCAGACTATCCCTGTTTAGCAGCTTGAGGAAGAAGACAAAAACAAGCCCAAGGCTCCTGTGTCTTTTGATCTACCTTGCAAGGAATTGGCTGTTGAAAAGTGCCTTGTGCCTAAGGCAAGGTGAAGTGAAAAAGCAGTGCTAGGTTTAGAGGGGAAAGGAGGACAGGTGTGCAAGAAACAGGACTGGTATTCAAGGGGGTTGGCTCTCCCAGTTACTACAGGCTTTCCAGGGAAACAGGGTGCTTGATGTAGTCAGTATCCAAAACAGGTGTGACGTGATTTTTCTTTCATCTACCCCTGCCCTAACTTCTTAGATCTCATGCTAAGCAAGATAGGAGCTACCATTTCCCATGTTTGTACAACACTTGGTGGGAGAACATCTTGATCTTGGCTTGGTGCCTCCTACACACAGCTGTATCAGGGTGGCATTGGCGCACATCAGGGATGTCAAAGTTTAACTGTGCCTCTCCAAAACAGATGTCTTTGAGAGGCCTTGTCTGAACCCAAACTTTCTTCAAGTAAATCTGCCTTTGTGTCTTGCAGTGATAAGGTGGCACGACAGCTCTACTACTGCCATCTCAAAGAGCAAGTTCTGATGTCTCGGTGCAACCACAAAGAAGAAATCTACTTCTTGCTGGCTGCCTACAGCTTACAGGCAGACTTGGGCAACTACAGAGAGAAGGTCCATACTGGCAAATATTTTGAACCTCAGGCTTATTTCCCGCAATGGGTGAGTTTCAGGGGGTCCTTCTGTCAACAGACTGTACGTGCAGCAGGAGCTGTGTCAAGGTGGTATCTAAGTGCAGCCACACAATATCCACAACTCCCACTGCAATGATCAGGCATAGTGATAAAGTGGCACCCTGAATTCCCACAGCAGAATTCTCTCTTTCCACTGGATGTAGGTGCCCATTTCTCCTGGGCTCACTCATCAGTGAGGTGGGTGGTGTGGAACCTTCCTTGGTGAGGGAATGTATTGGTGTCAAATTAAGAACTCTGACAGTGCAGCTGTCTTAATTTCATTCTTCTATGGCTTAAAGGGTTGTGTGTTTGCAGTGGTACATTAGAAAGTTCTACATAACCTAAGCTCTACAGAAAACCTTAGTGCCTCAAAGCCAAGTCCATTGCCCTTTGTCCCAGTCTCTGGGATGGTTAGACCCAAACTTTAAGGGGTAATACTGCTGTGCCATGCCTCTAATGCTTGCTTTGTCATTAATCTCTAGCTCAACTGCAGTAAGAGAAAAGGGAAGGGCCTGGAAATGGGTTTGCATGTTTGTTTATAAGCATGTGCGCATGGACTGTGACCTTCAAGACTTAGAAATCTAAGAGTTGGTTTAGTTCTCAAATGACTGCAAAGTAGCTAAGTAATAACTGTCAGAGCTGGTTACCTACAGAGAGTTCACCTCTAGTGGTGAGTGTCAAGGAAACTTGACGAACACTTTAGCATCCATAAAAATAGAAGGGGAAGCTAGCTTTGCTACAGGCACGTCCTTGTAATGTCTGAGGATGTCTGGTGGAGCAGGATGTTCCCTGTGATCTAAACAGAACCTTCTCTGCAACCTGATATAGTTCTGGAGCCCCATTCTCTGCTGTGACAGCAGATTTCAAGCACAGATGCCTCAGGTAGTTGGTCCCCAACCAAGTTGTGTCTCGCTTGATAGGTGGCACTGTCCCCTGCTTTGAGGAGAAGGTTCAGAGCAGTGACAGAAGTTGTGCTGGGGAGGCAAGACTGGTAGAGCCTCCATGCACGAGTCCCAGCCTGCCTGCCTTGCTATGCAGAAATGAGTCTTTCTCCCAGACAAGAAGCCTTCATCCCTTGCTGTTCCTTGTTATATGTTGCCTGGCAGAAGGTAGCTAACAAAGGGTTGGAAAAGGTGGGTCTCATTTGTGCTGCTTCTGGGGCAGTTAAAAGTCTTATCACAGATTATTGCTCATCTGGCAAACATTGCAAAGGCCAAGGCAAATCCTGGCTTACCTGCACTAAGCCACAACCTCAAGGAGGTATGTGGGTGATTTATTACATCATTACAAAGAGCAAAATCTGGCAGGCATGGGGACGCTTCTCTCCCTGCCCCTGGGCTTCCATGGGGAGATACTGAGTGATCTCCTCTTCCAACACAAACTCTTCTTCCAACACGTGCTTCAGATAATTTGGCCAAGGGCTGCCCCAAGCCCTGCGCTCTCCTCTCAAGCCTTGTTCTCCTCCTTGTGAAGAGAGGTGATGCTGCCCTGGGGTGATCAGCCTGGCTTTGAACTGTGGTGTTAGTGCATCTCTTTCTGCTGACATGGCACAGCTGATGGCATCAGTGTTGTCCTCCACTAAGCCCAGCCTTCCTCGTGGGAGAGCAAACTCATCTGGCAAGGCATGCCAAGGAGGGCAGAGGTGTTACCAAGCTGAGTAAATAGGGAGCTTAATATAAACCAGGTGGTGATGGGGTCTGGTTGTTTTGAGTCTGGGCAGGTTGTTCCTTGCAGGATGTTCTGAGGTATCCGGTGGGATCTAGTTTTAAATGCCCTCAGTGGTGAGGGATTTTGTGAAGTAAATTCAGCCAGTGGCCCTCTTGTTTGTCACTGCTGCTGGTGGTCTGAGATGGGGCTAGGCTGCCCTGTAGCCTTGTATGGAGAGGGCATGTGGGCGAGCATGGAAAGTGGGCACTTGGGAGGCAAAGAGCAAATGGCCCAGTGTGGGTTTTTCTACTGCTTAGCAAAGCCACATGCCTGCCCACTACTCCTAACAAATAAAAAAATATGTTGAGATAGTGTTATCTACCCCTTTGAGGATGGAAATGCTAAACAAGGTAATGTGTAGTTTCTAGTCTTGAAAGGACCACCTAGCATTTCTGCAGTGTGTAGAGGTGTTGCTGTTGATTGTGTTGGCATGCAGAGCAGTATTTGTTATCTGCCTACAAGCATTTATGGATGCCAGGGGTTAGAAAAGCTAATTCCAGTAATTAAAATGAAAAGGGCTGACATGACCTCTGTAGTCTTGGTCTGTTACAATTTTGCCATCTAGGATCTGTTTGGAGACATTGGTACCATCTACTTTAAAGGCTTATCTTCTAGGGATGTAGAGGTGAATGTGGATTAACATCTTGAGGGACTGTATGAACCTCCTCCATCTCCAGTCTCTGCGTTGCTGCTTCCTGGGGGGATTCCTGAAGAATTGCTGACCTATTTGTTTTCCTTGCGGTTTAGATAATTGCAAAGAGGGGGAGCGACTACATCTTGAAACATGCCCCAGAGATGCACCGAGAACAGCAAGGGCTGAGCGCTAAGGAAGCAGTGCTAAAGTTCATTAAGGAGTCCTGCCTGCTGGAAGATGTGCCTGTCCACTTCTACAGGCTGCAGAAGGTTAAACAAATTCCTTCTTATTTTGACCTTCTCTCCCATCGTTAATTTGGTGCACCACTGACCTTGCAAAACAAGTCTAAAACTTTCAGCCTATGAGGCCTGTCCCTACAGACAAATCTATTGTTGATATACAGGTATAGCTGGAACCTAGTTTTGTTCCTTGGCCAAGAAACTGGCACCAGGATGTCAAAACTTGATTTTCGTCCCTGCCTGTCAATAGACTTGCTCCAGGGAATCACAGAGAAGCCTTTTTTTGTTGTTGTACAGTCAGTTGAAATGGTGACAAGAGGTTGGTCAGTTTTCACACAAATGCCATTTAATAACTGAGGTGACACTGAGTCATCCTGACTTTCTTACTCCCTTATGCCTCCAACCCTGTCAGAGTGATTGGTGTTTTTTCAGCTCTTCATCAGTTTTTGGATTCCTGTGTTGTTTGTCCCTGAGTTTTAGACTCCTTACCCAAGCCAGCTTAAACAGAATGTGCTTTGGTTTTGCATGCTAAGAGAGTCCAGAATTAGGAGAAGTTTTCTGTTCTGCTTAAAGTGGTGAAACCTGCTCATGCAATTAGGAATGCCTTGGATCTCTTTTTCCCAAATGGAGATACTCCACTTTGTCAGACTCATAATTAAATATCTTGATTGGTTGTGCTCAGTGGGAATTATGTCTGGGAGGTATCCATGTCCTTTGGCCAGATCTAGCAGTTCTATTTACTGGAGAAACATGGATTTTTCTGGAGGAAATAAGTTCCAGTTTGGTCGACAGTCCAGACTTAGTTTCAGTTCCTTGCAAACTGTAGATGCTCCCTCTACCTCTCCTCTATCCTCACTGTTTCGATTCTAATACTGTTAATGATGCAGTCATAAGAAGATTGGCTATACTTGAATACCGTTAAGAAGTCCACCTGGCAGGTCAGGATATAGTTGATATCTAAAAGCACTGGGGCTGTGAAATTGGTTGTTCTTAATACCCAAATTCCTGTCTAACTTGAACTAATATTTTATGCATTGCTGACTCCTTCATGTGTTGTTTGATCTACAGCGTGCTCTTCTTCCTGCTGTGTGACAGTTATTTCATCTTCCGAGGAGATTTCCTCCTCCTGGATGATACCTGGGTCACAGAGGTGCCAGGTGAATGTGTTGGTGTGCTGGCTACCCTGAGATTTCAATAGCAGTTACTTTTGTCTTATGCCCTCCTCACGCCTGCTACTGAGGCTGGGAACTCTGAAAGAAAACACAGCACCGAGCACCGTATACTGATTTACAAAGCTCTTAGGAGGCAGAAAGCATTTCCTAGTGACTTCAGACTGGAGACATGGATGGTACTGGGACAAAGGGGGAGGTAATGGGATGATACATGCATAAGGCTCGTATCTTACATGCCAGATGAGGAGAGAAAGTTTAGATAGCAAGTTTGAGTTCTGTGAGCCCATAAATCTTTGCCCCAAAATTTTTTTCCTCCTCCTCCTCCTAGCAAGAAAAGTATGCGTTCCCTTCCTATAGTGTGCTATGCCAGGAAGGACTGAAAGAAATAGTTTATGATATTTTTTTGGGAGGTCTTCAAGCAGAGGAATCTCATTAGAGACTGAGTATGTCATACCAAGATACAGTATGAGGATAAACAAGGCAGTATTCCAACGGAGCTGCAAACATTTAAGATACCTGCTCCAAACACTGAGGTCAAAAGGTTATAAAGGAAGTTTCTGTAATTCTGGGCATTGATTAGCCCCTTCCCCACCAAGGGACACCTAAGGTCCAGCAAGTCCCTGGGTTTTAGCAGCGGTGCTGTGGCAAGAAAAAGGGGACACGTGTCCCTTCTATTCTGGGCTCCCTGTGACCCGCAGAGTGCATGTTCATGGGGACAGCAGAAATGGCACATGGCAGTATGAGAGGTTACAAGGTGCTCTGAGAGCAATAGTTGTCCTTGCTCTCAGATCACTAAAGTTGGATTGCCTGGCCAGCATAGCTTGGGTGTTTGTTTGCTGGTGAAATGCTTGAGTTGCCCAGCAAGAGGGGATTTTAGGTGTAGATATTTCAGGGGTCAACAAGGCAAGGTGCCTTTTACAAACACAATAAAAACCGAATGCACTGATGGCATCTGCCTGATGGAGAAGTCCTGTTACCTCTCCTGCAGTAGGTGCCAGAACAAGAGCGTGGTCTTTGTAGATTAACCTTTTACTCTGAGCTCTTCTGTCCTTTCAGGATAAGAAGGAGGATCGCCCGACAGTTATCCTGGGCCTGACCCTCAGAGGAATGCACATCTATCAGGTAACAGACTGCTGTGAAAGCCTTCTGGTGTAGCATTAACTCTGCCCAGCTCCCTGTTCTCCCCCCACCATGGCTCCTCTGCCTCTCCTTTGAGCACCAGGCTCCGCATATCTCACATTCTTGGTTGTTTGCAAATTCTTTGCACATCGCTGACTCCACCCTGTACCTGCCAGTCCCTGTGTCACTCTGAGCTTGATGTGTTGCAGGAGGTGAACCACGTCCGACAGCTCCTCTACGACTTTCCCTGGTCACACATCGGGAAGCTGGCGTTTCTGGTGAGTATGACGGAACAGAGGCCATCTGGCAACTGGCTGTCAACCTGATACCTGGCAAAGCCCACTCTGCCATGTCAAGTCCTGTTACTCATACACACAAGACTGCAGCTATCTCTGGTAGCTTTGTGGCTGGAAACATGCTCATTTCAGTGGCATCTCTCCTCTTTATGCAGGGGAAAAAATTTGAGATCCAGCCAGATGGTTTGCCCTCTGCACGGAAACTGGTCTACTACACGGGTTGCCCCTTCAGATCACGACACTTGCTGCAGCTCCTCAGCAACAGCCACCGTCTCTTTCTCAATATCCAACCAGTGCTGAAGCAAATCCAAAAACTGGAGGAGGCTGAAGGTATGTGATGGAAGAGTAAGTGACTTTGGTAAAGGGAAGAGTACAGCATGTTAGGTTCTGCTGTTGCTTCATGCTGGCTGCTCTCTTATCTCATTAACGGTGTTTCTGCCTTATCAGGAAGCCAGTGAGAGAAATAGAGGTGTTAGGTGTGTTTCAAGCCCGTTACTGGGAAGTGTTTATGGCTCCCACATTGCTAGACTGTGATCACAAAGTGTGAGTGCAGTAGAGGAGTAATGTCTTACTTTAAGGAGATCCTTGCTCTGTATGCTCCCGATCTGTCCACGTTTGACACGTTTCTGAGTAGAAGGAATTTTGAACAAAAAGCTTTCCACTGGATTAGATCTTATTGCGTTCAAGCAGCAGTACAAGCTGTGAGCCTGTGTCTTAATTTTTTAGTGCCCTTTACTAAAGACTGCACACAATTTAGTCTATAGTGTGTGACAGTTAAGAGCTAGGAGTTGCAGGTGCTAGAGCCCAAGAGCAGATCAGGACTCCCAGAATTTGTCTCTTCTGATGAGGTCCCCTCTCTGTAGGAACAGTGATGTGAACTGACAGTCCCTAGTATCCTTCCAGACAAACTTCAGTCATTTCGTTACCTCCCAGCTCGCCCTGTTCCATTTTCCAGCTCTGCAAGCTGGATCTCCTACAACTTCTCAGCCTGCCTCTGCCTGGTGACTGTTTTTAACACATTGCATAGGTTTTCTTTCAGAGGATTTTGTCCCTTTCCCTCTAGCCTTCTCCTGAATGCCTTTTTCACCCTACTTCTTTCCTAGCTGCTGTTTCCTGCATTCTCCATTCATGCTCTCTGTTTTCACTGGGGTTTGTAAGACTTGTGTTGTTATGCTCAAGGTCAGTAGAAGTCAGCCAGCAGTAGTCTAACTTGTTTCTTGTTGGAAACTTATTTCTGGTTACTTCCCATCTCAACTGACTCTCAGGAATATAAGTGGTGATCACTGGTTGTGTGGAATCAGTGTACAGGACAAGGCAGTGCTTGGTCTCATCTAGCTTGGTTATTTGTCTTTCTTTTCAGTGGGATTATAGAAGTGGCCTTGAGCTGTGTGGGTGCAGCCAGTGGCACATGCCAGTCACCTGTAGAAAGGCTCACTAATCAAGTGTGTTTGCAAAGGCCCTAGGTTGGTTTGTGTCTACTAGTGTCTCATGGATTTCTTGACCACCCTCAGCGCACCTCTCTGTAGGTAACAGATACAAGCCATTGGAAAATAATAAATCATTAATAAATGCCAGTCACAGGGATCCTGTTCTTGGCTGTCTCCACATGTTATTGACTGTTTCAAGAGATATCATTGCACTCTGTTTTTGAAGACTGAGCATTGGGTTAGCTGAGTGTCGTGGTTTAAGCCCAGGTGTAACCCAGAACCACGTAGCTGCTATCTCACTTCCCCCCTTCCTCTCCCGTGCTCCTGGAGGGATGGGGAGGAGAATTAAAAGAATGTAATTCCCACAGGTTGAGATAAGAAGAGTCCAGTAACTAAGGTATAACACAAACCACTGCTGCTACCCCCAATAATAATAATGATAAGGGAAGTAACAAGGGAAGAGAATACAATCGCTCATCACCCACCGACAGATACCCGGCCTGACCAAGCAGTGATCTCACCCTTCTGGGTAACTGCCCCCAGTTTATATACTGGGCATGATGTGCTGTGGTATGGAATACCTC
>JAOEHY010036567.1:5889-23558 GCA_025447955.1 Psilopsiagon aurifrons | reverse complement strand
TCAGCATGCCTTCCAGGAGAATCTGCTCCAAGATGTTGCCAGGCACAGAGGTGAGGCTGACTGCTCTGTAGTTCCCTTTGTCATCCATTTTCCCCTTCTTGAAGACAGGGGCTATATTTCCCTTTTTCCAGTCACTGGGAACTTCATCTGACTGCCATGATCTTTCAAGTTTGATGGACAGTGGCTTAGCAATTTCATTCGGCAGCTGCATCAGGACCTGGATTTCATCATGTCCCATGGACTTGTGCACATTCAGGTTCTTAAGATGGTCTTGAACCAGACCTTCTTCTACAGTGGGCCTAAGGTCTTCATTCTCATAGTCTCTATGTCTGCCTTCCAAGACTTGCGTGGTGTGGTCAGAGCATTTCCCAGTGAAATCTGAGGTAAAGAAGTCGTTTGGAAGCTCAGTCTCCTCCAAATCCAGGGTTGCCACTTCTTCTGATAGCTTGCAGAGTGGGCCCACATTGTCCCTAGCCTGTCTTTCATTTGTACTGTGCCTATAGAATCCCTTCCTTTTATCTTTCACATCCCTAGCCAAGTTTAATTCTAAGTGGGCCTTAGCTTTCCTATCCTGGTCCCTAGCTTCCCAGACAACATCCCTGTATTCTTCCCAGGCCTCCTATCCTTGCTTCTACCTTTTATAAGCCTCTTTTTTCCTTTGATTTTTCCTCAGCAGGTCCTTATCTATCCAAGGAGGTCTCCTGGCCTTCCTGATGTGCTTCCTTCTAGTTGGGATGCATCGCTCCTGAGCATGCAGCAGGTGATGTCAGATCAGCTCTACTAGCCTCCAGTAGATCTGGCCTCTGAAATTGAGTCACAAAATCACCTCACAATCATGTTTTTGTCCTGATGAATTGCACTTGTTGGACTTGCATGCTTGATCAGAACCTCTGTGAGTTTATGTAGCTCTGCTTCTACCCGTGCTTCATTGCCTTCTCTCCATTCCTGAGACTTAATTATCTATTTGTTTATTTCCTTCAGGTTTTCACCTCTTTCTGCATGGTATTTTTACCATGCTTTGTCCAGCATCTTCAATGAGCCCTTATGTGTTAGATCAGTTGTGATGTGTGTATCTTTAATCCTGCTGCTTTTAGTTGTTTTCATACATATGAGTTTGATTTCTCATAAAACATATACCAAATGTTAGAAGCTGGCAGAAATGTGTTTAACTAAGAGTTAATTTTCTTACTTTATATTTTCCTTCTTTAGCCCTCTTTTCTTGCAATGTGTTGCAATGCCCTAAGCTCCTGAGAACTGTCGTCTTCATTCATTAAACCTTACACAGCTCAATTTACTATGTAAGTAATATAGTTTGAGATAGGATGAGATGCTCCTGGATGTGTGTCAGGAGCTTTGTTTTCTGTCTGGTGATGCATATCTTGGGTGTTTACACAGATTCTGCTACACTGACTGTTTTCCTGACAAAAGTGCTTGGCTATCTGACTACTTTCTCCTCTCGGTGTCCTCCCCAGGCCTTGTAGATTTGCTGTTTCTCAGTCTAGATGTGCTAGGGGAGAAGGACAGGCTGTAGTTCAGATGGAAAGTTGTTTTGTAAACAGAAGTGTGATCATCATGCTGTACAACTGCCTCAGGAGAGGTGGCCAGCAGAGTTGACAGTAAATCCTGCACTGGCAGATGGAGGAGGTGAGACTGAGGACTAAAGCAGTGTACTACTGGATTTTTTGTTCTGCAAGTATCTACAGCTTTCTCTGATTTAAAGAGTAAAGAGTCTGTGCTGAAAGTCCTTTTTTCTACCATGTTATTTTGATGGAGCTCTTGGAGACTGGGGAGCCCTAAAATGTTGGCTAGAGCTGGGGAAGCTGCATGACCTCATCTCATGTGGTAGGGCAGGCTGGGGTGATGTCTGATCCAGCCAGTTCCAAGGAAACCCAGAGGGAGGTGGCAGGACAGCTGATGAGAAGGGTCCAAGAGCAAGGGAGCTGTGTGACCATTTTCATCAATAGCTTTTTCCTTTCTGCTGGGGCGGTTAGATCCATGCCCCTGAGTAGGAGTCTGCTTTATGCTTTCTGCCATACAAATGGGATAAAACCACTCTCAGTCTAACGGGTTTTCTTGTGAAGTCGCAGATATATGACAAGTGATCCAGACATTCAGAGATGATACACACAAAAGTTGTGGTAATATTGAATGCCACAATCGCCGGTGGTATCCATAGGCAATAACTGCATAACTGCAGCCAACATGGAAAAGGAGAGCTTTAATAAAAAATTTAAACTAGTGTGCCATTTCGTGAATTATTAGAAGGCTCAATTGTAAAAGCCGCACAGGAGAAAACTGAAGACACTTAAAAAAATTATAATGAAGGCTGATAAAAGTACAAAGATGGAATTAGCTTTCAGATACCAAAAGAGAAGTTGTGGAGAATAGATAGATCATAAGGAGATATAAAGGAGGGAGATAAATATATTATGTATGCACTAAAAAATGAAGCACCTGTAGATAGTTGCAATGTCACAGCGTTAAATTTGGAATATTATCTTTGTCCCAGCTATCAAAGAAATATCAGGATATTAAGACTTGAGAAAGAATGTTTCCAATTTGTATGTGACAAACAATGGATGTCTAGAAAAGTATTTTAGCAGTATAGATATTTAGTAAAGGATTCTTAGAGGTGTTATGGAGAAAGTGCGCCAATGTAGACAAATCTGAAGATGATGACTGAGAAAAGCTGCAATAAAAGATGATGTTTAAGATATTGACATCAGTGTTAAAATATTTAAGAAAGCTGCTAGTGAAAGAGGCTTTGTAGAGCAGATGAAGTCCTCCACTCTAGCTAAGCGAAGTTCTGGATATGATAGACAAGATACTGGATGCTATTTTGAATAATACCTTTAGATAGAGGGATAGATCTTCGAATCCTTAATACAAAGGTGTCAGAGTTTCTGTCTGTGGTTGAGAACACCCATTTCCTGCTGTTCTATAACATGCACACACATATATATATTATATATTCATATGGTGCACAGAGGTTTTTCTTACAAGATATTTTGGATCATGAAGAAAAGAACTGACCAAATTCCAGCATTTGGGTGATTTGGCAGGGAAAACCACCATAAATAAGCCTTCCAGGGTGCTGAAACTGAACAGAGCTACCAAGAACTTTGATGTGCGTGACGCACATGCCAATTGCATAATGTACCTCAGAAAATGAAACCCAAAAACATTGCACTTAAAGTTTTGAAGAAATAATTGGACATCCGGCTCTCAGCACAGCTTTTGATTGCATATAGAAATACACTTAACCATTGTGTTCAGTACAATAAGCTCTTCTTCGCAGCATTTGGTTAGAATCTTGGCAATTTGTCTTCTAACTTTAATGTGCCTGAGATTTCACTCTTGATGTTTGGTCACTGGGAAAGGATAGAGAAGCTTGCCCTCCTGCCTCGTAGGAAGATCTTGGGGAGCCAAATGGTGACTTGTTGCATGACTTTCTGATAGAGAATCTCCCATGTTAAGGCAAATCCTGCAGACTAACAGGTCTACTTAGACATCTACTAAGCTTTAGATATCTACAGTTTTATCTACTTTAAAGCTGTAGAAAAATATCTGTCTTCCTGCACATGCATTAAAATGACTCAGAAATGGGCATGTTTGAGAAAAATAGCTACTTGCTATTGCTCTGCTTTCCTGTGCATTACCAGTGACTTTTATTTAGCACTGCAAAAAGCAACATTTGAATTGTGATAAGCATATTCCAGTGTGAAGAAAAATCCTGTAGATAATTACTTGTATCCAAATTATTTTTCATTCTTTGGCAGACGTTTTCAGACTTCAAATATGTTGTTTTCTGCAAGTGCTGCATAATAAATTAATTGCTTAATTAGTAATAGATGTGTCACTCCTCGGAGAAAATCCCTTACTTTGAACAAGTAAACCAGACACCCCTTTCATGTTTAATATGTTGGGTTTAAGACTTTTACCTCTTTTTAAATACATGTACTTTCATAGATCAGATAATACCTTAAACTATTGTCAGTGATTATATAAGATCTCACAGCACAGAATGGAGCAAACTGGAGACATTTCCTGACTTTAATCAGCAATAAAATACGAAGAAGTTAAAATTTACTTCCCATCAGTAGATCTCCTACACACATTCTATCTATTCTAAGTATTGAAGTTGTCCTCATTACCATAGATGTGGAAATATTGTGGCTATGGAAATCTTAGTAATGTAATCCAGCATTAAAATATGTTAATACTCTGGAAGGGAATCAAGGCACAGAGAGACTAATGTTGCAGGAACATTTTTGACCCAAGACAATGGACTTCTTTGTAGGAAACCCCTCTTGAGCTTTTAAAACAAGAAAAGGTTTGGTGACTACCAGTTGCTTCAACTACATTGTCTAGGAGGTACAGAAAATGGACCACTGCCACTCAGGAAGGCAAAGACATGGGTAGTTACCCCAAGGCTTCTGTTAATCCCTGCAGAAAAGTGGTGCTTCTCCCAGGTGCACTTGGTCTTTCATTTCATTTTGATATGCTTCTGTTGAGTTTTTGGCAGATGGTGCCTTACTAGCACAAAGGGACCCTTATTCTGTTGTTTGCCAGCACTGTTAAAATCAAATAATGAGTGATAGTAACTGTATACATCATACTGTAGTGTTCTTGTCAAAGCATTTAGCTGGTTGATCTGTTGGGATTTTTTTATGAGCAAGGGTTTGGTTTAACAATATTTATATATTCAAACAACTAGCAATTCAGCTCTTTTATAAGTGCAAAGTCTTCAGTATACATATCTAGTGATTCCAGGAAATCAATTCAGACGGTATTGGCATTATGTTGAATTTATGCCCTGGTTCTGCCTCACCAATATGAATTGCCAGTTTTATTAGAACTTTTATTCCATATCCTATGGGATATGGTCCTGAAGAGAAGGGTGGTTTAGGAGAGATATGTTAGTTTTATGGATTGGCTCCTCCTAGACAGAAGACCCGGGAGGATTACAGAGATGCTATCCGAGCATGCGCATGCAGGATTAGGAAAGCCAACTGAGGTTGGCCTGGTAAGGGAAGTGAAGGGCAACAAAAAGGGTTTCTATGGGTATGTCAGCAACAGAAAGAAGACTAAGAAAAAAGTGGGTCTGCTGTTGAATGTGTTTGCTATGTTGAAGAATGTATGTCTGCATCTGAAACTTAAAAGGTGGTACAAGTTATGAGCTAAACACCAAACTCAAGAGAATGATGTGAAAGCTGTTAAACTGGTAACTTTCAGCACAAAGATTCAGCATGGCTTTGTATTGATTGAAGGACAGATTTTGTTATATTCCAGTTTTTAATAATCAAATGTGTTGGCTTAAAAGAGGAGGGAAGAGAATAAGGAAAATCACCAAATGAAGAACAGCTCAGAGATTACCAAGTGTAAAGGAATCCAGTGGACTTCTGCATCCCCTCACGTTCTCAGCTTTGTACTTATTATGGTCAATGGTTCTTTGTGCTGAGACCAGAAGAGCAGCTCTTCCCCCCCAGCTCTACAGGTTCACATGTCTGTGGTGGGGTTTTACAGAAGGTGCACTTACCTGCTGCAAGGACTGAGGAGACCTGAAATTTCTTTAACTGCAGCCACTGTGATGACTTCTCATGAGACATCCACTTTGGCTGGTGTAACCCTGGGCTGCATGTTAACAGGTGACCATGCCATTTTGTTTCATCCCACCCCTCTCCCTTCAGCATTTGTTATCTATCCAAATTGTTAGCCAAAAAGATAGATGTACGCAAAGCATTTTCACAGAATCTAAGCTAGAACAGCTGTCAGAGATGCAGCCCCACTTAGTTGGTCTTCATAAAATGCATGCAGCATTTCTAAGAGTCTGGATAAAGGGTAAAGGCAAACTGTGCCCATTTAGCAGGAAGCAGCATGTGACAGCTGACAAAGTGACAGTGGGCCCCTGAACAGCCCATGTCACTCTTCAGCAGGAGGCCCTGAAATGCCCATTTTAATTTTAATGTTATTTTCAAATAAAATTGCCACTTTGGGATAATTGCTTCTTACTGTGTAACTTTGGGAACACCATACTGAGCAAAGTGGGTGCAGCTTTCTTTATTGTTGTTCTTATTTGTTATTGTGCAGCACCATATGTGTCTACAGCCCTGTGCAATAGGTGGTTCCCTGAACTGCCTGCTGCACAAATCAGCCTTTTGTTCTGGGAGCTGTTGTTTTAAAAAACAAAACAACCGTCCCAACCGCTGTGAAAGGTAAGGAACCGAGATTGGGGGGATTTCAGTCACATGCATTGTTTGGGGGGTTTTGTTTGTGCAGAGTTTTCCGGTAACCACATCTGCAGCAATGGGCACGATATAAGCAAATATTTTTCTTTGTGCAGAATGACTTATGAGCCTTTTCATCTGAAAGCTCCCCTAACTACTCACTCAGTTTCCCTTTTCTTTCTGTCTTCCTGAAGCCTCTTAGTATGGCATGAAGCAAAAATGCAAAGCCCATTTTCTCCCAGGTTTGCAATCAGCGTGTTTGCATATTCTGTTTATTTAAATTCTTTCCTTCATATAGAGAAGAAAGTGTTGGTTTAAATCTTTAAGCACCCAGCTATGGTTGCAATGGGTTCATGGGGTTCATTTTGTTGTATTTTGGTTTTTGATACCCTGAGGCTCGATGTGTCTTTGGATGTCCTAGTAATGGAGTAAAGAGGTCAGAAGAACATCAGCAAGGGACTCTAGCTAATTCACACCTTGGCACCAGCATGCTGGGGCTGACACGTCCAATTTACTGTGGCTCTGTTTGACAGGTGTCAGGACTCGACAGTTGCACAGAAGTACACACAACTGCAGAACCAGAGCGAGGGGATGATTGAACATTCTGCAAATGAGACACCCAGGGAAAGAAACACACACACACACACACACAAAACAATTCAATAGAAAATCTAGGCTAATTAATGCCTGCTGTTGCCTGATGCGTGCTATGGCCCCTCAAGGACTCTTTGCCATTTGAGAGTTGAAAACATGTCAGGAGACTCCGAGACTCCTCTTTTCTCTTGCATGAAGAATATTATGACATTTTAGTGCTAAAAAAAAAAAAAAAAAGTTATGATCACTTTCTCAGTTTTCATGGCAAGTTGTGAAACTTCTGAAGTTCAGCCTAACTAGTGCCATTCCTGGCTCCACAGTCTGATGTCTAATCGGGTCACCTTTTATCTGCCAAGATATACCTGCTGATATCTAACCTTCTCCTGGATATACATCTGTACAATTTTCTTTCCTGTGGACCTGTACAGCAGTGTGCCTGCATACCATGCTGGATGAAACAATCATTTAAAATGGGCAATTTCCTCCAGTCAGCAGTACCGGTACCATGTGCTGACTTTTGAGGGACTTTCTTCCCCTGCTGGTCAGTAGCCAGTCACCATGTTCATCACCATCTCCAGCCTAGAGAGGGGAAGGCTGCAAAAATTTGACCAGCTCTGCTTGCCTGGTGCTGGGTTCAACCTCCCTTGCTGCCTCTGGGTCTATGTTGGGAATAGCAGTGTTTGCAGCAGATGAAAATGTGCTAGAGAAAAGCAGGTGTGTTTGCATAGTTCTCCTATGATTCTGGCAGTGATGGGGAAGGAGCAGCTCCTGAGTGTGTGCTGGTAAAGCACCTAATGCCATTGTTCCTAGCCCTGGCTTCTGAGACTGCTGGAGGGGCTTGTAATGCCTCCCATGCCCACTCCAGTGGCTGCTGCTGCAGTGAGTAATGGTGAGGAGCCCACACAGACTGTGAGAACCAGTTGGGATCTGCCAGCCACCTGCTAATGAGGTTTTCATTAATGTCGCAAAAGGAAAATTCCTAGACCTTAAATTTGCCCAGAACATGAGAAATGCAACTCAATCCTTGCTCTCTATCCTCTGGCCTTCCTGTCGTGGCTTCTGCTGCAGTGTGGGTAGATGGCTGTGTGAAAGCTTTATGCTTTACTTTGGGGCTGAATATTAGAGTGGGCTAGCAGTGGGAGACTGCGATATTTGAGATTTGTCTGAAGTGGGAGGATCCCATCATTTGAGGAAACAGCTCTGTACAATGCTGCAAATCAACGGGACATAGTCTTGTCCTGCTGAGAAAGTCAGCAGAGCCAAAACTGAATTTAAAGAAAGCCTTTATTATTGTTATTATTATTCATGTCAGGACTCCATTGGGAAAATCTTTATCTGCATTAAAACGTACATAAGAAGAGGAAAGAAGAAAAGGCCAAGAAGAGTGTGTACTACAAAGTGTCCCTTTGAGCTCAGCTCCATTCTTCTGTAAAGTTCGTTGCCAGGCTCTTTGCAGGGAGAGAATTTGGGTTCAGGGTTGAGCTAGAAACATTTCCTGGTGGAATGTATATCCCCTGATCGCACCTTTAGGAGATTATCCCGTCATTAAATATTTGTAGGATAACAGGAGAAGCCTAATTTAGTTTTTGTTTCTTTTCTCTGTGGTTTAATCACAGATGAAAGAGACTAATAGCACTACAGAGCTTTCTGGTGATCAAAGGCCAATCAATCCTCTTTGTGGAGTAATTAACTATTTGCTAAACTTGCAGAATTGATTTCCATTTAGGGCTAAGAGAGAGGGTTTTAAATGAAGACCGATTTACCAGGCTTGAGGAGGGAATCTCAGCACTGATGCCAGGAGATACTCAGAGTGATGAATTGGAGCCTGCTAATTGGAGGATGAAAAATACAGCTGGAATCTGGCCCCATTTGCTCCTACTTTGGGGAAAG
The DNA here is from genome assembly GCA_025447955.1 of Psilopsiagon aurifrons. NCBI lineage: Eukaryota > Metazoa > Chordata > Aves > Psittaciformes > Psittacidae > Psilopsiagon > Psilopsiagon aurifrons. The sequence goes on along the minus strand of JAOEHY010036567.1, from coordinate 14,847 downwards.
ACAAGAAAAGGGAAATAAGACTGAGAATCTGACAGATGGCTCTCTGCAACTACAGCAGGGAGAGCAGAGTACAGTTAAAGCAGCATCTGACCGACTGGAAGGAACACAGATGTAACCAGCACAAAACTATATTGCAGTGAATCCATTATTCAGGTAGCTGCTCTGCCTAGAAATTATTGCTGCCTACTCAGTTGCAACTTTGTGCTGATGCATTCACACCAAAGCAGCTTGCATTCACACTAATTCTCTCAATATAAAATCAATCAGACAGCTTTGTCTGTGTGGAGCTTTAGTTTGCCAGGAAATTTTCAGCATCATGAATGAAATAGGGGCTTTGTGAAAAACTGAGGGTGTTGAACATCTTTTGGCACTCTGCAGTGGAGGTAGGAGGGGATTCTGTACTAATAAGCATTGGAGCCTTGGAGGGATAATCAGCATGTTAGGTCTTACTTGAAAATGTTGACATAGGGAACTGAGTTGGACAGACTGTTTACAGGTATGTATTCTATCATCATAGAATCCTAGAATCATAGAATAGTTAAGTTTGGAAAGGACCTTAAAATCATCTAGTTTCAACCCTCCTTTCATGAGTAGAGACACCACACGCTAAACCATGTCACCCAAGTCTCAGTGCAACCTGGACTTCAATGCTGCCAGGGATGGAGCATTCACAGCATCCTTGGGCAGCCTGTTTCAGTGCCTCACCACCCTCATAATAGAGAGCTTCTTCCTTATATCTAACCTAAACTTCCCCTGTTTGAGTTTAAACCCATTCCCCCTTATAGAATCAAAATCATCCATTACAATAAATGTGATGGAGAAATCACAGTAGCAGCTTGTAAATTTTGAGTAGTACATGAAAAATTATTAGGGCATAATTCCAAGAAGTAAGGGGTTTTCACCAAATATGAAAAGTTTAAAACAAAGAAAAGACAGTACCTTTTCTCAGAGCACATATGTAACACATGGAATTTATTGCACATGATGTTGTGGAAGAAAAAAGAATAAATGAGTTCTAGATAGACCAGACACATCCATGGAGAAGAGGTTCGTTCTGGGAACCTGATGTAGTTGAATATGTCACTGCTTCCTGCAGGGGGATTGGACTAGATGACCTTTGAAGGTGCCTTCCAACCCAAACCCTTCTTTGATTCTATTCTATGACAGAGCTCCTTGCTGGACAAGGTGCAAGAAATGCAATGACATCTAAAAGAGGCATAGCAGGTACTGTTCTTTTTGTCTATGGAGATATATCCACTTCTATGAAGAAGCTGATGCTGTTGTGATGTAGCTGAAAAACAATTCTTTTGTCATCAAAGAATTCAGTACTACTTCACATCATTATTATTGACAAGGTCTGTAGAAGAATCATAGAATCATAGAATAGTTAGGGTTAGAAAAGACCTTAAGTTCATCCAGTTCCAACCCCCCTGCCATGGGCAGGGACACCTCACACTAAGCCATGTCACCCAAGGCTCCGTCCAACCCGGTCTTGAATACCTCCAGAGATGGAGCATTCACAGCTTCCCTGGGCAACCCATTCCAGTGCCTCACCTCCCTCACAGTAAGAATTTCTTCCTTATATCCAATCTAAACTTCCCCTGTTTAACTTTGAACCTGTTACCCCTTGTCCTATTACTACAGTCCCTAATGAAGAGTCCCTCCCCAGCATCCTTATAGGCCCCCTTCAGAGACTGGAAGGCTGCTATGAGGTCAATATTAAGAAAGTGAATGAAGGCCAGTATTAAGACATGGACTATTTTTTTTTTACATATCTCAGAACTACAAAACTTCTGGGGTTGACTCCTGGCTTTCAGTTTGCCTGACCCTTTACTGAGGAAAAGAAAAATGCACATTAGAGGAAACACTGCAGAACTGGTCTTGCTTTATCCAGTTGGTATACAAATCTGATATTACCTTATTACAGAGAAATTTGGTTCTTCTCTGCCAAATGATCCCTTAGGTGTGATTTGATTCATGTCAGCAGTTTCAAGAAAGGCACTGTAGGAACTTTATTAAGGAAGGCTTCTGTAGGACAACCCAGAGCTGGTGGGGACAAGGCTAGCTGGCCTCATGCTGGGCTGTGTTCACAGGAGTTGTTGCACAGTAAAATAGAGGGAAGTTGCATTGTGGTCTAGCACTGGTGTCAAGATGGCTGCATTTGCTTGTTATAAATTGAATTCGCCTATTAGAGAGCTATGACTTGATTTTTTTCATTAGCACACAAAGCTTGAAGGGAAAGTTTCTTCTGTGGTCCCTCCAGACCTCTTTAAATAGGGATATAATGATTCTCTGTTGAGAAAGAGCAAAAGAAATTCCACTGCTGTTTAAACAATTAAAAGCGGAGCTGTACTTGGTGGAGAGGCTGAGGCACCAGCGGTAACCTCTCCTCTTGGCTGACCAACAGCTTTTAAATGCAGGGGCTGCTGTGAACTGACTCACTGCAGGGTAATTACGTTAGGGACCCATACGGCTTGCTGAAAATCAATTCTGTTGGACCAGTGTGTTTGTTCGGAAATCCACTCAGCCAATTCAGGAGTACATTAGGCTGCAGGCCCCGTGCGCTGACCTCCCCAGGATTGGGGTTGACACTTGAACGAAGGCGTTTGTCCAGTTAAAGGACAGTACTACCAGCAGACTCTTATCTCCCCTAAATTGGATTACTCAGATCTGCTTGTTCTCTTTAAAGATAGCTACTTCAGGTTTTTTTCCCCTTCTCTTTCTGTCCATCTGAGACACTAACCTAGTGATTACAGTTTAACATGCCCTTCTCAGCTATTCCTGGACAGTGAGCATTTAATATTACCTCTAGAGCTTCCTTTTTTCGCTGGAGTGGACTTATACTGGGAAGTCACTTCTTCAGCAGCAGTTGCTTCTTAGCAGATTACACAGCAAAATGTATGGAATATATTGTATTTCAACAAAATAGGGTCTGCATGACCAGGCATGACAGGACTTGAAAATTAAGTTGGATTGAAAGTGAAGGAGAGGTCCTGGCAATGTGGGTGACATTTGTGCCACTGCAGGGTGAGGGCCCAGAGCATGCAGGACCTGCTGCTGCTGACAGACCTGTAGTGGCACAAGCCTTGCGAGATGAGTAGCACAAGTGATGAGCCTTGTACACCTGTGAGGCTGTGAGTTAGACCTGAGCTAGTCACCTCACCATTATCTTGAGCAGCAGAAATTGTTAATACCTGTTCTAAACCCACTTGGCCTTTCCCAACAATGATAAGGAAAGACTTCTTGAAATGTCCATCCCATAAGGTATAGAAAAAAATCCCTGCTTTCTTGAATTTTCATTTTGTATTTTTAAATCCAGGGACATTGGTTAACCTCAAACATCTCCACAAGGAACAGGTTATCAGCTCATTCTGTCTTCTGTTGCAGAAGATACGTGTATGTGTACGTGAAACCAGAATGTTTTCTTGCTGTTCTCCCAAAAGTATGGAGGGAAAATTGGACAACAAGGTTGAGGAAGAAAAAATTTGAATCCTTGTGGAGCTGGCTCCCTCTTAGCACATGCACAAATCATCATGCTCTGTAGCTGATCCCTATGTAGATTTTTTGTTGCAGTCTTCTACTCAGAGCTTGTTCTGGTCTTGTAACTCAAGGTTGCTTTTGCTTTCTTTTTCTCCAAAACGTGCTGCTTGTTCTTATTGGAAGCAGAATACAATCTAAATGTAAGAAAAATTTCTCTTGAAAGAAGAATTTTTTGTGTGCATTTTGTAAATTATGCATAAGACAAGGGAAGGAGGAAAAGAGAGGGGGACAGGAAAAGGGTAAGTGTATGTGTGTGAACATGTTGTTAGTATGTTTTTTCCCAGTTAGCAAAGATCTGGGACAGTATTCTTCTAGTGGGAAGGAAGCAGACAATTGGACAGATGGGTAGTGTATAAGTGCTGGTAGTACCATTACAACAGGAAAATCTATTTGGATGGAGTGCGTGAAGGAACTGAGTTGAAAATGTGCTGGACATCATGATTCACAATTTTTTTGTGCTGATAAAATGTTTCCAAAACAGTTTGATAATATCTCTGTGAAAGATACTCTGAAATATAAAAAAAAAAAAAGAAACACCAAAAAAATCAAGTTTTCTCTGTATATGCAGAATCTCTATTGAAAGTTCCAATGGGAGTCAAAGTTCTTGCTTAGCATACAGAGGCGTATGAGTTTTACAGTGTTCAGACTCTTAATCTACAAAGCATAATATAATCCTCTTTTATCTAGCTGCACCACAAAGCCCCAGTTGTAGATAAATTCTGTGGTGACTGTGAATGCAGCTGCAGCTTCTACTTCCCTCACCTACCCTTAGTAAATGTTTCTGCAAAACAGATGAAATTAACTGGTGTAACCAATAAATAAAGAGCAAAGTTTGCAGAACGGAAGGTTGTAACACAGCGGTAAACCTTAAATACAACTGATAGGTCTGAGCTTCTGCTCAGCTGCCTGCCGGTATCGATGATTTTCTGGTTTTGTGAGTCCTGGTGTTTCACCCTTCAGGGCTGTGAAAGGATGGTAAGCCTCGTAGGCCTCCAGACTGTCTCTACAAATGTTACCAGTTAGGGAATGGAATCAATTTGAATGGGAATTAATTTATGCTGCATAACAGACTGCTTCTGTATAACAGCCAGCATGTGTTCACCTGCCGATTCCAGCACGTGTCTGCAGCGCATCCGTATGGCCATATCAGCCATGTAAGGGGAGCAACCAGGAAAAGGTAAAGCTCAGAGGTTTGCCCTCCTCCCTGATATGTGTGAATCTCAGGAACTGCTTCATCTTCTCTGAGGCAAAGAACTTGCAGAAAGGCTTTCTGAAAGGGAACTGTCAGAGATACTGCCTTTCCTGCGTAGCATCACTGCTGCTTCTGACATTAGGGCCAAGTGTCTTCTGCTGGCACAACTGAGTATTTCTCATGTCCTTCTGAAACTGAAGGTGCCAAGAGGCAATTACATGGTTTCTGGGTTAGGTGGCAAACCAAGTCCCAGGTTTCAAGTTATCTTCCAGTCAGGCAGCAATCCTATTTGACCTATGTAAGAAAGATTTGTTGCACATTGCATTAAAATGAATGACGTGCTTGTCTGAAAAACAGTCTTTTACTCAGGTTTTTTTGGTTTATTTTCTTTTTAATACTATTGTCATGGCAATGACAGTTTTTCATAGTACAAAGATAGATGTAATTAGGATAAATCAATAGTTCCTAAAATAGCTCTTCCCAGATACAGAGTTGAAATTTCAATTCAACAGGTAATAAACTGGGGTTTTTTGAATGAGTGTAGTGGTTGAAGTGGACTGAAAGCAGAGTCCAAACTGGAGGTAGCATATACTTTTAGAAATGAAATCAGAGATATCAGCCTCTGAGCTGGAGAGCACGCAGCCATACACGTAATTGGCAGTTTTCATGACCAAAGAGAAGTCTGTGACCAGATCCTGCTATAGTACATGGGCAGATTTCTGCTGAAATCAATAGACCTCTACACCCAGAAGCTGCTGAAGTAGGTTGATGTGCCTCGTGTGCTGGAGGTAGACATTAGGCAAGACAAAGTTTCCAGTTATATATGCTACCACCCATGGGTTGGTTTTGTTACCTCTGAGTAGAAAGACAGCTCAAGTAACTTCAGTTTCACTGTTCACAATAGAAACATATCACTAAAGCTTCAGACAGCAGAAGAGAAGACAAACTTTGAATTAAAAATAGAGAAGGTGCATTTTTTTCCACATTGTTTCAAAGAGGGTGGATCCATTGTTGGGAAAGAAAAGGGGATTTGTGGAGGGAAGAGAGACATTCAAATGGCAATGTTGTTCTGTGAATATTTTGATGAGAGTTTAGTCTACAAAAAGTGCTGTCATGGGTGCATAACATAATGTCTTTGTCTGCTATCCTTGATTTACCTCTCTTTTCTTTCTTAATTTTACTACTGTGGCCGACTATGACCCTGACTCTGTCGTTTCTCTAGCTTTGTGAAAAATAAGCTATTCCTCCCAAGATAGTTATACCCTTCTCTTCCTGTACACCATGCAGCAAGAACTCTGTACAGCTCTTATAATGACATCCTCGATACTAGCAAAAGATGAATAATAAAAACTGCTGCCATTGGTCCCAGAAGGGCTAGAAGGAGGTTTGTTTTGGAATAATGAGTATGGAAATTCTGCATCCATAATGAACTGCAAGCAGTCTTCCAACACACTCGTGCCGAAAATTCACACTTGCCTTTCCCATAACTTGTCACTTTTCTTTTATTATTATTGTTCAATATGTAAACAAGGCCAAGAAACTCTTTGTTCCTTTGTGCCTACTTACATTTGTCCATTAATCCCAGTCTCCCCTCCCCCGCCCCTGCAGTGCACACAGGATTACACAAAGCAAAAGTCATTAATTTTTATCTCTGACTATCTGTAGGCTTTTTAATGTGGCCTGGCTTGCTTATGCACCAGCAATTACATGTCATAAGTGCTTATAGATGCTGAAGCAGTATCATAGGCTGATGAATCACTGCCTTCTCCTCTGATTAGTATGCAAGGGGTCATACTCTTCTTTGAGCAGCTGGCATGCCAATGAGGATCTGGCTCTGCTGGTCAAGGCATCTGGACATGAATTCAATATGGATTGCTTTAATTAAATGGCTAAGCACACAAGGAGCTAAGAAACAACTCCATCATTGAGTGAAACATGAAAATAAAGTCGACGCAAGAGCATAGGTAAAAGGAATTGTTTAAACACCTGTTGGTTCACTTGTGAACATTCAGGTTCCTTTTCCATTAATGAAATTCTTAGAAGTGGCCAAAATTCCTTCCCAATTTATCCTTCAGATAAATCTTATTTCTAAATTTGATCTATCATTAAATTTTAGGAATCAATGAACTTGATTCCATTTCTCTTCTCTTTATAGGATTGATTTTATTTCATGTAATAGGCAGATTATTGCAATTTGTAGGAGCAACTATTTTAGAGGAGGGATTAGGTAGGTGTGTGCTGAACTGCTGGGAAGTGGAAAATAGCAAATCATGTCTGAATATGCCAGAGGTGAAACAGGAGAAGATGAGAAAAGCATTGTAAAATACTTTTTTTTTTTTTCCCCACTTTGAAACATGAATTATGCCCATTGAAAGAAATACTATAGGGATATTTTCTTCTGTTAGGTATCAGTCTTTGCAAAATGGAAATATGGAGTCTGTTCTTTGCTTTTAGGTTTTTCTGATCTGATATAACCTTAATTTCTATTCTTTGACTTTCTGTACTGGACATCAAATTGCAGGTCTGATTTAAGCATAGCGTCATGCTGAAAAATTCGCAGTTCATTTGAACTGTTCAGTTCATTGATTAAATAGTATCATGAATAAAGAGAGGACTTGATTTCCATTATAAGAAGTCAGATTCCTACCAAATGAGCGCCTTATCACCTGTGTTCTGCAAGGACTGTCACGACTCATGCAAAATACGGTATTTACTTTAGCTTAAAATGACAGATTCTCTTCGTTGTTTGGGAAAGCTCCTGTGAACTGCCACAGGAGCTCCTGGGGCTGTGCAGATTCACTCAAAAGGCTTTTTGTTTCAGTGTGGGCTTTGAGCTGTAGCCACCCTCTCTCCCACCCAGCTGTCCAAGACTTTTTTATATGGCCCACAAGAGTAGACATGGGAACCTTCTCCATGCACAAGCAGCGTACTCTGACTTAATGCTTTGTGCTTACCAAGCGAAGGAAAACTTCACTGGTCCAGGTATGTGCAGAGCAAAGGGAAACAGAAAATGAACGATGAGGGATTGTTCTTTGATGCCTTTTGGTTGGAAAATCTTGAGGTTTAGTTGAAGTCTACGTCTGGGATTTTCATGTGCTTAATGATTTCATGCACTTTGTAGTTATTTGGTCCTCAGGAGGAAACAAAAGTGCAGCTTGATAGACACCAGAAGGTTTTGTTTCTTTTTTTTTTCCTCATGCAGTTTACCATCCTTAGGAGGCAGTTATCATTCACTGTGCTTCAGGGAGTGGGACAGAGGTATTGTTTCATCAATTATAGAGGTGAAAGGAGCCCTCCTCTGCTGTTACATTTGCTAAATCTTGGGGCCTGCACACCTGCCGTGCAGGGAGCTTGCAGTGTGGACTCCAGAGCTGTCTTTTGAGCACTGGTCAGCACTGCAGCAAGGCTATGTAAGCCTTATTGCCATCCCTGGTCAGTGAGAGCAGGGGCTTGAAGCACCCTGATGCTGCAGCCAGCTGTTGAAAGCAAAGGGTCCTCTGCACAGCTTAAAGATCTTGAAAAGAAGAAGAGAATTGCAGGTAAATGAAGGGTGACATGCTGAGAGTGTAGCTGTATCTGGGTTTTGTTTAACCATTCAGTGATCATACTCAGTATCTTCAAATGGCTGGTACTCCACTGCATTATAGAATAGTTAGGGTTGGAAAGGACCTTATACAATCTTCAGCTAACAATTTCTACTAAAGTTGGTGAGTAGGAAAGATACGAGGCTGCTGTCTTTTATGGAAAGTAATACAAGGAAGCCAGCAAAATTGAAATAGAATCTGTATTAAAGGTATTTTTTTCTCATGTTTTACATTTTAAGAGACTTTCTCATATCTGTTGGATAATGTGCATGCTTCATAAACCAAGGAGATTCATCCTGTCCTTCGTCTAAATGAGGAACAACTGGATGATGAGTTCCCCAGCAGTATCACAATTTTCTGTGCATCAGAAGGATGTGCTTAAATCCCTTAAAATCAAAAGAATTGCATAAAACACACCAGTAATATTGCAGTGAGGATATGTTTTTTGAAATCTTGAGTATTCATTCATAGATTTTGTACAACTTACCACTTCCTAGTTTTTTAGGAGTTTAATGTAAATGGCAAACTACTTGATTGCATTTCACTGCTATAGCAGCTATTTCTTCAGTTTTATTTTTAAGACAATCATCAGTTTTAACACAATTAGTTTTGTGTTAATAATGATTTCCTCCTTCCCTTCTC
>JAOEHY010036565.1:0-24916 GCA_025447955.1 Psilopsiagon aurifrons | reverse complement strand
ATCACTAAGCCATAACTAAAAACATTGGTGTTATCAGCACTGTTCCCAGGCCGAAAGTCAAAACCACAGCACTGCACTAGCTACCAAGAAGGAGAAAAATGACTGCTACTGCTGAACCCATGACAGATCTTCACCATTCCTTAGGCTCCTGTGCAGAAAAGCTGCCCTGAAATGTCAGCATCTTCTGCTTAAGATTTCTGGTCTTCTTACGTATCCTTCCTCCTTCCCTGCACTGATACCTGCAGTGATGTTTCCTTTGGTTTTTTTTTTGTAAACGCCTATTTATACATGCCCCTCCCCTCACCCCCATCTTTTTATGATAGGAGGGTTGTTCCTCTCCCTCCCTGTGTGTCCTTCTGAAAGAGGCTTCTTGCAGCCTTCTTTCAGCTTTCTCCAGAGAACCTAATTTTGCTTTTGTGGCTTTAACTGTTCTTGTCTGTTTTGAAGAGGGAGTCAGTAGATGGCACTCTGACATAAATGTGCTTGCTCCTCACACAGTTTCTTCTCGGCGTTTGGGCTAAGGAGTTGAATGCCAGAGAAGACTATGTGAAACGGGGAGTGCAGGGGAAGCTGAACAGTGCCACACAGAAGCAGACAGAATCCTACCTGAGGCCGCTCTTCAGAAAGCTTCGGAAAAGGGTGAATCACTTTTAAATGTCACTATCCTGTAAGACTTTACTTTCTGCTTTCAAATTTATTGTCCTTTCCTAAGCTAATGTTATCTTCCCTGAAGAAGAGACGATAAGCAAGTTTGTCAGAGTTTCTGCATCTAGAGCCCACGACGCCCCTGTTCTGGCCTTTTTATCTTGATCAGTGAGTTCTGCCTACCCAGTGCTTTTCCAAGTGTTGCTTAATGTCTTACCTGTTCATTGGGTTGCAAACAGGATAGAATTGGGATTGTGTTTTGCACTTTGCCACTAGCTACTAGGTGTAACCACTTAACCTCTCTTCCTTCAGATCCTTCATCTTAATGTTTTCCTTTGTTAAAGTCCTCAAGCTAGGGTAGTTGCTAAACTCTGTATAAATGCTGAGTAGGATGATTTTCCTGGGCTGCTATTCTGAAGTAAATATGTCTTTTCTTCTTCTTTTTCTCCTGTAGACACTTCCTGCAGACATCAAAGAATCAATAACAGATATCATTAAATTCATGCTGCAAAGGGAATATGTGAAGGTATGTTTGTTTGCACTCTTACAGCATTCAGACTGTCTGGTTCTAATAGGTGGAGTTTATTACTTCCAACATTCCCGTTGTTTTTTTTGCATTTGGAAGATTCATAGCTGGAAATACACACAGTGTATATCCAAACAAAATGGAAACTGGCTGTGAAAGGTTTGGCTCCGAGTAGTGTTTGGTCCACAGCCTGTCAGAAGATCTTTTGAGGTTGGTGAAACTGCAGAGCTTTGAGAAGGGATTTTTTTCTCAGAGATGGTTATATTAAGTAGCAGAGTTCCCTCTGTGGGAAAACTGGTATTGGAAGGTTGAATGAAGGTATTAATAGGAATAGGGTGTTGATTAATTAAGTAGGAATTAATTGAGTCAAACTGAGTTGCTGAATATGAGATGCTGTCACTTTCTGTGGCGATGCTTACGTTAGCCAGCCTGGTGTGGTTGAGGTATGGTAATGAAAAGTCTTTTGGACAAAGTCTGCCTACTGGAGGAGGCAGAAGCACTTTGGCACACAAGATCAAAGGCAGTGTTGGCTTTTGTTTGTAGCTGCCTTCAGAAGTAGAACTCAAATACCAATAGCATTTGCTTAAGCAGCTTGTGTATGCAGAGGAAACCGAGCTGTGTTTTGCCTTTAAATTTGTAGTATTTCCTATTCTTCTTGTGAGGACTTGGGGTAATTTGTCAAGTAAGCAGTGAGCCTGCTGCTGAAAATAACTTCAGATAGCCCAAGGCGAGTTTAATCTAAATCATCTGAAAATAGAACTGAAAGTATGGGATTTATGATAGTGGGGTTTTGTTTGGGGGCATCTTATTTTCTGTTGGTTGTCGTCATTAGGTTGAAATTCCATTTCCAATACCTCTTCAAAGTAAGGAATGTGTGGGAATGTGGTTTGTCTCATGGCTTAGTCAGCTGTGCTCTTCTCCCCTGGGAGTGTTTGGCTTTATGTAAACTTCACAGACTGATTTTGGGGGATTTGAGTGTACATTTGGAAATTTTGGGCTTTTCTTATTTGTTTGCTTTTTAATTAGGCTAATGAGCCTTTTACTTTTAAAGGTACTCATATCCTCTTCCATTTTGCTTCCAAAGACACTTGCCTTTTACTCCCTGCTGTTGTCTTGTGTGCTATTTTGCTTTGTGCAGCCTAGTGAATGCTCAGCCACCAATTCTTACTGCTCTGTTAGATGAACAGCTCGAAAGAGTTGAAGTTTGAAATCAGCATCTGACCACAGGCAAATGCCAGGTTGCAAGTTGTGCACTCAACCTTAATTAACCCGGTTGTGACAGTCCTCAAAGGGTCTTTAATTGCATGTTCACATACTGGGTTTCATCATGTAACTATATTTAAATCAGTAAGTAGTTGTTTGATGAAGACTTCAGATTCTGCTTCATGGTCCTTCTTGAGGTTTACTTTCAGCTGTCTGCAACCCCCTGCTTTGTTCATTAGTCACCTCCCAGTGCCAGCTGGGAAGGAACTGCATGCACTGGTCGCAATTGCTGCTTCTTATTGTCTAATCTTTAAATAGGAGATGGTAAACAAACTTTGCATCAGTGAGTCTTGTGGCTGCACGCTAATAGTAGAGGAATGTCCTGCTCCACGTCCTTCCTGGAGCTTCTGTGATTGCATGTATGTGTCTGTCCCACTCACTTCCTGATTCTCAGTTGTCGTGAGTTGTTTTAAGCTCTGTGTTTCTCTTCCTTTCTCCCTTTATTTCTGTCAATTTTCCCTTCAAGTTTTATCCCTGCTCTTCCCCAAGGGCTTTGTCTGCTGCAGCTTTAGAAATGGGATCTGCTGTCTGGATTGTGAAGTTTCAGATTGATTTACTGCTGCTACTGCTCCCTTCATAAATGTTGTTACAAATGTGCATATTTAACCCAGTTTTGTGGAGTGCTGGTTCTGAGCCTCTTTGAAAGCTCCTCTCCCCATGGACTGTCAGGCCCCAGTGCACTCCTCAGGTCTGTGCACACAACATCAGCCTGCAATGGGTTGTGCTTACAGGCACAACCCTGGTCTAGTCTGCATCTGCAACAGATGTAAAGGTGATAGCAGAATTAAAACTCATGGGAACTCAAGCTGAGTTGAAAACAGTCACAGTAAACTTTCATTTTAATCAAGGTGATTAAACTGTCTTATCCAATGCTTTCTTTCATCAGATAAGGTCCATGGTTCTTGCTTCTGTCAAAGTAAACATAATTCGTGTTAGGAAGATGCATTGTGAAATTGGTTAATATCATGCAATGAGACCTGATTCAGAGAGACTGGAATAGGTGTTATTACTGTATCCAGCAATACAGTGGATGCTTTCTCATGCTTTCTGTTTTGCTAACAGTACCTGTGTTTCTTCAGGCAAATGATGCCTATCTTCAGATGGCCATTGGAAATGCTCCCTGGCCCATTGGTGTTACCATGGTTGGTATCCACGCTCGAACAGGTCGTGAAAAGATCTTCTCCAAGCACGTAGCCCATGTTCTCAATGATGAAACTCAGAGGAAATATATACAGGTAAGTTTGGCTTGGGGAATCCAAGGGACTCCCTTTTGAAGTTAGAGGATCTTTGAGGTGATGTGGTAAAAAGGTCCTGGAAATGGACCTTAGTTTGGGCCAAGCATAACATCCATTTAATAGCTTATCCTAGACCTGAAGGCTCTTCAGTGCTGGGCTGGGAATGGGGTCTGAAGGGTTTTTCTACCTCTTAATTGTTGTGATCCTACATGAACACCAAAGTAGCTGTGAAGACATGTTCCTGAGTTCCTTCACTGCTTAACTGCACAGAATGTATTAAATTTAACCTCTGAAGTACAGTCCTTCTGACTATTTCTGCAACTAGATAAATGCTTTCATTTTTCAAACATATCTCTTCAGCACCACGGATTTGAAAGTTTCAGGTTCAGTTCGTCCAGTGCATATCCATACTCCTATTGTAAACTTTTGGGTCTGGAATTAGCAGCAGTGGTGTTTTTGCCCTCTAACCTTTCAGCGCAGTAAGTGGACAGGTCTGAGGAAGCAAGTCTTCTCTTGTAGTTTCACATGTATTTGCCTCTTGCCAGCTGCAGTTTCATTGAGATAAAGACCTTCTGGCTTAACTCTGAAGCCTCCAGAGCAGCATCTTGGAGCTCAGAGCTTCTGGCAGGGGGAGCTTATGTAAATGTCTTCCTGCTGCAGCAGGACTCTGTTTGCTCTTTGACTTCTGCAGATGGCTGCGAGCAAATTGCTTGCAAAAAGCAACTTCCCCTTCCACTTTGAGTCTCTTTGTGTTAGGGTTACAAATACAGCTTCTGGTTTCATTTCAACTTTAGTTTTTAATATCATCACCTGAGAAAGTAGCATCTCCTCTCATGTTGGAGATAACTTGGGACTTTGGAGGAAGAAAGGTTAATAAAACAATCAAACCAGCCCCCCACCCCAACCCCAGAACAGCAGCCTTTCCCTTTCAATTCTTCTTGTTAAGCTTTAAAACCCTATAATCTGTGAGGTTGGTTTAACAGCTGCAGGTTTATCACAAAATTGTCCTTGTGTTGTTAATTCCTAGGGGCTGAAGAGGCTCATGACCATTTGCCAGAAGCACTTCCCAACAGACCCATCCAAGTGTGTGGAGTACAACGCATTGTGAGGCTCTGCAGTGGTCAAGCTGTGACTCATGTTCCCATCTCCAGGACCCAGAGGGGGTTGAAGAGACAGTTTGTGCTTTAACACCAACAGAACCTGGGATGGGCTTTGAGGAAAAGCATAAAGCAGCAGATTTTCCACCGCTTCTTTTTTACAAGCCCCATTTATTTAGCTTTCTCTTTAAATCTATGCTTTATCCTGAGCACATCCAGTCTACAGCAGAGGGGGGAGGTTTGAAGGGGTTATGACCAGGGGACAATGAATCCTTGCCTTTATTTCACTTTGTTATTCAGGGAGCTGTGCAGACTGAACTGTTTCCCATATCTTAAGAGCTTTAGGTGCGATTCAGCCCTGGAAGGAGCATATGTGGAGCTTTTTTGGCTGCTTTCCCATTGGAGACTGATGTGGGGAGATGATTAGAGGGAAGCAGTTGAAGCTGAATCTTGGTTGTTTCTGTAAATACAAAGACTTCATTGGCTAATCTTTCATGTGGTATTTATCAGGAGGGAAAAATAAAAAGGTTTGTATATTTCTCAGCTCAAAACTATGGCCAGGCTCAGTGCAAAGGGGTTTTGATCTTGATTTGGCTTTTCCTTCCTTTTGTAACAGCATTTTTAATAGGAAACTTCTGGGCTCGGGGGAAGTCATCTCATGGCTCTTGAGGCTTTCAAATCCCATTTTTATACATCTGGAGAAAATCCTGCTCTGCTGGGCATTGCAGAGAAAATAATTAGGACCTCCCATGACCACAAACAGCATTTCTGGCAGCCACAAATCTTTACCATTGTGCATCTTCGTGGTGAAGAAACTCGCAGAAAGGATGATGTCTGATTCAGATGAACAGTGAAATGTTGACAGTTTGGAAGTGGTGCAGGGCAAAAGGCTGAACTTTCATGTGAGGGTGATGGGACACTGGCACAGGGTGCCCAGAGAAGCTGTGGCTGCCCCATCCCTGGCAGTGTTCAAGGCCAGGTTGAACAGGGCTTGGAGCAACCTGCTCTAGTGGAAGGTGTCCCTGCCCATGGCAGGGGGTTGGAACTGGATGAGCTTTAAGGTTCTTTCCAACACAAACCATTCTATGATGAAATAATGTGGTTTTAATTGCAATAGCAGTGGTACCTCTGCAACAGCACTGACAGGTCCTTCTCCTAAGGAGCCTTCCTAGGATCTACAGAGAAGCTCCAAATGGGTTGTTGATCATTTCTGTGCTGCTGCTCATAACTGCTGCTACACACACTTGTGAGCTTCCAGACCTTGCATCTGTCTGGCTCCCCAGATCCAGTCAAGCCAAGTGCACTCCTCTGCCTCTGGAGAACTCTTTCCTGTGCAGTCAGTGGAGGGGACGGTCTGGGGTTGGGTTCAGGCAGGTATTTGAATCTGGTATCCCATTACTGCTGTGTGAGGCAGCAGGTCTGACACATCTGGCACTCACAAGCTGCGGATGTAACCAGTGAGCTGCTGCAGCCTGCTACAGTGTGAGCAGAACCACTTCTAAACAAATATGTCAATACTGGAGGGTATCGGTTTGTCTGAGTCCTGAGTCTTCACCTTGACTGGAAGTGTGGAACAGGGACCAGTGCCCTCTTCTCCTGTGGCACAGTGAGACCTGGTGCGGGGGGATTTGTGCTGGCAATGAGTCTGGAGATGTATCTCAAGGTTGGACAGAGCCTTGGGTGACACAGCCTAGTGTGAGGTGTCCCTGCCTATAGCAGGGGCTGGAACTGGATGATTTTAAGGTCCTTTCCAGCCCCAACCACTCTGTGATTCTTCCGGAGAGTCTCTGTGTTCTTTGTGCCTCTTTGGACGCAGGAGTTTTTCAGTCTGGAGCGTGTGACCCCAGAGAGAATGTCAAGAGCTTAAACAGTTTAGAAGTAATAAAACTGAGGCTAATGAGACCTAACCCATGCCTGGGGAGGATCCTTGGGGAATAGGTGGGGAGTTGTGGGGAGAAGCCAGGCAGATGTCGGGAGCATGGAAGAGTTTCATTAACTGGTGTCTGGTGATGTTTTTGCAGTGCTCTGCACAGACACTCTTCAGAGGCATGGTTACAACAGGAAACATTAATAACGCTGCAACTTTATCCCTCTCCCCACCCAGATGATTTCCTGAGCTGCTTCTAAGGTCAGGACGAAGATTTAGTTTTGGACTCCTTCAATAATTGAGGGACAATATTGTCCCTTTTTTAGGAGAGCTGTAATTTCCTGGGAAGTGTGGCAGCGGAGCAGCCATGGGATGGTTTAAAGAGCATTGTAACATCTGTTTGCAATGGAACAGGATTCCTTGGGGCATCTGTAATAGTATTAGATAGATTTTTCCCTCCCAACAATTAGCTTTAGAGCTAATTATTGAGGAGAGTTTTAATGGTACCCTGCGTACTGGTTCGGAGTGGGGATGCGCTTCTTGTTGGGATGTGAATTGGGGTCGGAATGTCCTAATCTGCTCAGGTTTGAAAGTTTGTAATTTAAACAACGTGCCTCCTTACTGACAGTCCCTGAAATACAGCCGCTGTGCCTGAATGAATCCCATGACAGAAGAACTTTATCCCATTGCAATCCGTGGAATGGTGCTGCACGGGGAACCAAGGGACTGAGAAGTACTTTCTCACGGCATATCCATGTAAGAGTTTCCAGCTGTCCGGCACGTGAGAGCCAGCTCCGGTCCTGGGGGGATCGCGGGCGGGGGGACACGGTTACAGCAGCTGCTTTTCATCATCTTTGCAGCTGGATGGCCCCAAATTACAGCTACCAGAGCCTGAGCAAATAGCCAAAACCAACCCCAAACCCAGCCTGGCCCAGTGTGGGGACGAGCGGGTGTGGAGCCACTGTCAAACACTGGACGGGCTTTGTGGGGAGGGGATGTTTCGGTTCAGCCATTTGAACTTCTCCCTCTGGGCTTCTCCATATGTTCCTTTCTGATAATCCTGGCATTAGGAGGAAATAACTGCTGGATGCAAGAGTTGTAGCCTCAGGATGAAGTCATGCATTCGCCATAGCTGTGTCTGGAGGGGTTTGGGGACTTCAGTGTCCCTCGTTTGTTGCAGGCCCTGACCCCTTCCCCAGCCCGGTGATGGAAGGTGTTCTCCAAGTGCAGGTTGTCTCCCCATCATTGGTGTTACTGTGCCCAGTGGCAGTTAAATGCCTTCAATACCTTATTTGCTCTTTTGCTGTTTGTGCTGCCAGAAAGGTTTTTTGGGTAGGCCTGTGGGGATCATTTAATTTTGGTTGAAGATCTGCGTTCCTCTCCTGTCAGCTGGCATATAATCATAGAACCACAGAGTGGTTTGGATTGGAAAGGATCTCAAGATCATCCAGTTCTAACCTCCTGCCACAGGCAGGGACACCTTTCACTAGATGAGGTTGCTCTAAGCCCTGTCCAGCCTGCCCTTGAACGCTGCCAAGGATGGAGCATTCACCACTTCTTTGGGCAATCCATTCCAGTGCCTCTCCACCTTCACAGTAAAGAACTTCTTCCTTATATCCAGTCTAAACTTCCCCTGTTTCAGTTTGAACCCGTTACGCCATCACAGCTCCAATGAACCTGAGATGTGAATGTCTGCTTCTCCCAGGGGGTGGGCACCAGGCTCATGGCTGGTATGGAATCCGGAGCAGGCTGTAGGTCAAGCTGCTCCTGGTGGGCTGTAGATACTGCAGCAGTATCAAAGCCACTGGCAGTAAATTGGAGACAAAACCCAGGACTTAGGGAAAAGTCTGTAAAATCCCATCATGGTCATTTTGTTCCTTCCCAAACCCTTCGGGGGATTTACTGCACATGACTGTCCCCTGTGCACTCATGCTGGTGGTGGTTGGGGTGGGCTCCTGGCTCTGCGTTGGTGCCATTAGTGGCTCCCCTGTGTGCGTGTGGGGATTGTATGAGAGATGCTGAGGTGGAACATTGTTGCTGGGCAGTGGGGATAAATGGAAAGAACAGGAAGCGACTGCACTGGGCATTGGGAAGCTTGGACGGGTCCCATGTGGAAAGCATGTGGCTGTTTGGAACTGCATAGAGGGGTGCTGAGCACTGCTCAGTCACCATTGCCTGCGGAGGGGAAAGCAGGAAGTGTCATTTAACACTGCCTAGGGCAGGGTGCAGGTAGAGCCCTTCCTCAGCTCCAGCCCTGTCTGCTGGGATGGGTTCTCTGTGCTGCTTCCTCCACAGTAGAGAGTAAACCAGGAGCATGGGGGGTTCTTTCGGAGTTTACCCCAAGGAGCTGGCTGTACCTTGGAGCACCAGGGGTGAGTGTGCTGGTGCTCATGCCTCTCCTGTGGACCTTTGTGTTGCCACAAGCAGCCATATAGCTCCTGAACATTCAGTTCATAAGAGTGAGCGTAGTTATTCCAAATGATACGTGTTGGAAGTAAATGTTAGCTAATATTAATTAACTGTTATATTTGTTTTGTACTGTGGTGGGACATCAGTCATGCAGTTTCTTACAGCCCCAGGCCTTCTAAGACCAGCAATCAAGAGGATACTTGGTGGAGTGACCACAGATCCACTGAATCCCAGGGGATCTCTAAAGGACAGGCTTTTTGAGGTGAATGGTTTGGGCTGGAAAGTGGCAGGGACACCTCCCACTAAACCATGTTGCCCAAGGCTCTGTCTAACCCGGCCTTGACCATCACCAGGGATGGAGCATTCACAGCTTCCCTGGGCAACCCATTCCAGTGCCTCACCACCCTTACAGTAAAGAACTTCTTCCTCATATCCAGTCTAAACTTCCCCTGTTTCAGATTGAACCCATCATCCCTTGTCCTACCACTACAGTCCCTGATGAAGAGTCCTTCTCCAGCATCCTAGTGCCCGGTGTTTCCTGCAACCAGGAGCAAAGGAGCAGGTGCCATGGAAGCCCTGGCCAGCTGTGTGCACATCTGGAGCGAGGTCTGGCAGAGGCGGTGGTATAAGGAGTGCCCAAGGCGCTGTGCCCTCCAGAATAAGTGCACTGCAAGGTTTCATTTTGAAAATGCTTTAATAAGGAAGTGTTGACAACACCGTTCTGCAAAATGTAAAGGTAACTATACAAATTCTTAATACAAAAAGAATAAATTAAAAGCAGATCTGTTTTAATTCTGCAACCTTTTCTACAACATCCATAGTTTTTTTCCTTGATTACAGTTGAACAGAATCCAGTCAAATCATTTTCCATGCTCTAAACTCAATTTCAGGAGAGACCTAATTGTTTTTTTCCTTATTTTTCCTTCTTTCTTTTAAACTAGAGAGTCCATTTTACACAACTCGTAATAAAACTATTGACATTAATATATATGTAAAACTTTACATCTAGTTAACTAAGCAGTAACTGGTCATCTGATAGCACCTGAATGGGGATCGGCTATGCCTGAAACTAAAACTAATACAGAGTGAAAACAAATGGGACTGTTTCAACATCTTCAACACTCGACTGCATATAGGATCATGGCAAAATAAACCCTGCCTCCCTCCAGCACGGCCCAAGGCGGGATTAGCTCCCGGCTGAGCATCGGACACGTAGACTCGGAACGCAATTGTGGCTTTATGTCGGATGGATCCTTGGAAAACAAAAAAGGACAGGAGGGGTTAAGTTGGTAGTCAAGTGCTTGTCTATAATAGCTATGTATATACCCCTCCACGTTATACTTAAATATGTTAATCTCATCTGATTAACATTTTATGTACATTTGTGTTTTAATTGAATTGAGCTAAACAGTAAAACCTGTTTTACTTTAATCTGTCTTTACTACCAGACTGGCTGCTTACGTGTGCCTCGACTGCAGAACAGAAAAGCAGAACACAAAGCAAAACTCAATCCGTTTCTAGGAAGCTTTTTCCTCTACTTGAGCCCCTTTGCAATTCAGGCCAAGCACTGGATTCCTCTTTTTGCCTAAGTTCAGGGCTGCCACCTTTTCACCTTTGCTGCAAAACTGCAGAGCTGGTCTTGGAGGAATTAATGTTTCTTCCTGTAGTGCCCAGAGGCCTCATAGCGCCGCTGTTGTTGAATTCTTTTTAATTAAGTGGAGGTACACAGAGAAAACAGAACCCAACCAACCCCAGAGCCACTTACAGGGGAATTAAAAAGAAAACAGACAGTTGCTCAGAGCCCCTAAAAATCCATGGGCTGAATTACTTGCTGCTGCTGCTTAATTTGGTCCTTAGTTAATCATTTAACTTTAGCTCCCCAATCTTATCAGGAAATGTCACTAATCAGTGCTAGCTCATAGCTAAAAATCCAATTAGGAGCTTGAGATAATTCCCATGTTAAAGACCCCAAAGCATAAAGAGATGGTGGAACTGCATTTTGCACGTCCAGGTAATGGGTACAACCTCACTGCTGTCTGTCCTTCCACCAATGGGTTGTGAGGCTCCAACTACTGTCATAGGGGGTTCCATGCTTCCTGGAGGTACAGAAGCTCGAGGCTCACATGGCCACCTTTAAAACCCCTTGCCAGGATAAAAACTGTGTTCTATTTTGGTTTTCCAGAGGGATAATAAATGATGCATGGATGCGAGAGTTCCCTTCCTGGCTCTGCTGTGGATTTCCCTGGACAAACGCCAGCCCTTCTGCCCATTCGAGGCCATCTCCCTGCCTGGTGCAGAGAACAGCACCAGTCATTCCTGGTACGTGCTGCTGTGTGAGCTGCTTGCGTTAATGTATAGAAACCCCATCATCTTTCCAAGCCTAATTATGCAGAACCCATTCTCTTTTCAAGCCTGGAATGCAGTTTTCCAGCAATCTTAATACCAAAAGGTGTGGCAGCCCCCCAAGTCGCGGTGTTTCATTGTCGCCCTGCTTTGTCTGGTAGACGCTGTTATTCTTGGAACACACACACACACACACACACTCACACCTTAATTCTTCTTTTCCTTAAACTAAAGCTAACTTCAGTTTCTGCTTTTCACCAAAGTTACCCCCCTCCAGCCATTTCTTTTAATGCCTTTCCCATAGGAAATCATCGCACAAACGGGGGGAAGGCCGGGAGCCCCCCCCCATCTAGTGGCAATAAAAACAGCATAGCACCGCGGTGAAGCCTAGACGTGCCAGCTTCAACATCCACCCAGATTGTGCACTTGTTCGTTACAAAAGTGTCTTTGAGGCCTTTGAAAGTTCCATGGCTTGAACGTGTATAAAGCATTGCTCAAAAGTATGTGTAAACTTGCAGCTCCTTCCATGACGATTCCTTCTGGTATCAGCAGGCAGCTCTCGCTCATGTCCAACACCCCACGGAGTTGCTTCTCTTTCTTGTGGTCGCTTCTTGCAGCGGGAGGATCTGCCTCTGCTG
This sequence comes from Psilopsiagon aurifrons, assembly GCA_025447955.1. Classification (NCBI taxonomy): domain Eukaryota; kingdom Metazoa; phylum Chordata; class Aves; order Psittaciformes; family Psittacidae; genus Psilopsiagon; species Psilopsiagon aurifrons. The sequence continues at coordinate 12,893 of JAOEHY010036565.1, read as the reverse complement.
CTGGGTGTTGAGCTCTTCCCGACGGACCGGTTCTCCCACCCAGCAGCACACTGGTGAGGAGCCCTTTGCTACACTGGTGCTTAGGAAGGGGAGAGGAGTGGAGCAGATGCGTTAATGCGGCTTCAGGTGTTGGCTTGATTGCTGTGTGCTTTCCCTTTGATTTCACCTTAATGCTTTGTGCAGGTATTGATTGGAATTTGGTGGCTGTATCTGTTTGCAGAAAGGATTTTTTTGGCAATTTTTATGTTTATCAGAGTATTAAAACCCAGCCAGCACAACCCAACTTCTCCATGTAGTGGTGTGCAACCAGTGCCAGCCCCAGTACTTGCCTCTGCTTTAGATAATGCCTTTCTAAACCTTGTTTGTCCAGTTTAAGAGTAGCTTGTGGACAGTGATGCTGTGATACCAGCCCAGACCTCCAGTGGGTCTTCAGCACAATGGGTTATTTTGCATGTAGGTGGGCTCAAAGCGATGAAGGAAATGCTGTTTGACAGGAGGTGGTTGTGTCTGTACCGAGTTAAAACAGATGTTCTTGTAGCTGGAACCTGCTGAGTGAACTCATCCTGCTGATGTTGGCGTGGTGATCTTTGGCAGTGCAGATCTGCCTGCGAGACTGACACATCTCTGAAGCAACATGGTTTTACTGTTTCATAACAGTCACACTTTCAGGACTGTTATATCCATTTCTCTGCATCTGTCTCATTTATCCCCCCGTTAAATTAATGCTTCAGATCGCAGGTCATGGAAATCTTACTGCTGTTACATGCTGCAGAACAATATGATTTGATGTAGCCTTGAAAGGCTTCCATCATTCCAAAGGCAAAGCAGTAGATTGCTGAATGCCTGTTAGGATGGCTGCTCATCATGTGTGTTGCTCTGGCAGTGGGGTGCTGCTGTGGTGGATGTCTCAGGGCCAGTGTGGTGTGGATGTCGCCTTGAATTGCATCGTGAGGAAAGTGCTTGGAGTGGAAGCTGGTGCTGGGTGACAGTGCATCTGGGTAAGGCAAATGAGAGGCAGTGAGGTGATCTCAGAATGGCATTGATGTGGTTAACTTGAGGTCAGGGGTTCACACTAGAGTCCCAGGCTTGGCTTTTTCCTGCCCATACCACTGGACATCTGCTAATTCTGGATAGAGGGGAGAATCCAGGAAACAGCTATCGCTGTAGCTCCTGCAGGAGAAAGGAAACTTCGTTAGGACAACAAGGGCTCCTGGACACTTCAGCCAGGGGCATAAACCACTGCATTACATGTGGAAGGGAACAGAGGATATTCACAGACCCCGCTGCACTCTGCAGGTACCCCCAGAGCTGATGTTTGGGGTGCACTCAGCATGCAATACCCTGCTTTGCCGCAGTTTGCTCTTGCCTGACAGCCCTGGTCACCACACAAAGTGCCTGGTGAGAGGAGGCAGGAGAAAGCTGAGCTCCAGCAGCCTCTCTGTGACCAGGATGCCCTGAGTTTTGGCTGCTGCAGTGGCAACAGGCAGAGCTGCTGTTGCTTTCAGCCCACTGCTCGTGGGATGCACTACAAGAGAGCAGTGTCTGCTGCAAGCGCTTGTGGCCAGCCCTACCAGAATCATCATAGAATGGTTTGGGTTAGAAGGCACCTTAAAGCTCATCCAGTTCCAGCCCACTGCCTACAACATAGCACCGTCCTTTCCACATTGGACGTGGCATGAGTCACTTTCTAGCTCATCCTTGGAAAGCCACGTTAACTGCGGCATTGCCAAGCGATGCACAAGCCCCTGCCCAGAGCAGAAAAGCTACAGGAAAGCACCACCACCCTCCTCCTTCCCTGTTCCCACTGGGTAATACTATCCATGGCTATCTCTGCTCTTAGGACTTGTCTTGCTGATTGACAAGCTTCTTGCTTTCTTGCCTGCATAGCTTTTTGTTTGCCTGTACTGAGCACGTGAGGTAGTTGACGAAAATTTTCTGTGCTGTATCTGCATAGTAAGAGTGAGAACTGATGTGGCCCCTCGTATGTTTTGAACCAACTTCCAAACTAGAGATTGTTTTGAGGCCAACAGTGAGAGATGCATTTTCCCTTTACTGTGGGATTCTCACCCCTCAGCTCTCTGGACTTGCAGGGACTGATCCTGGCAGTTCCTGCTTCCTCTGCCCTGTTTTCCACCTGCTTCCCTGGGACAGTGTTTTGGAGGAACCTGAGCAAGGGCATCACCATCTGCATGTTAAAGAGCCCTTTGTTTCCCAGCTCCGTGCTGAAGAAGGGAGGTTTATGGGTTATCTCTTGAAAGCTGGGCTTGAAATAGGTGACAGATGCCAGCTGTGAATGGTTGTAGATTCAAATCAGGGTGTCAGACAGCCATGCAGTTTAATTAAACTAGAAATACTCTGAGGAGCTTTTTGTTCCCTCTGCCCTCTCTTGTTTTCCCACAGGAACATGGCCAGGATTGCTCCTTGTTCCATGAAGCCACGCTGCTGCTTCTAGGCTCTGCTTCACAGCTCTGCTCTGCCCTAGGGAAGGAGAATGGGTTGCTCGGTGCCATGGCTGCAGCACTGCAGGTCTCTCAGTTCAGGTCCCCTGAGCTCCCACATTCTCCCCATAGCACTTTGCCCACGCTGCTTTGAATGTCCCCAGCCACAAATTGTCACTGTCGCCTGCTCTCTGTGGCCATTGACCTCTGCACAAGGGCAGAGCAGACTGGCCCAAAGTCCTCTTTCAAAGAGCACCACAGCCAAACTTGCTGAAAAGGCACAGAGAGCACTTGGAGATGCTTTCAAGTTGTTTTTCCCAGGGCTGAAGGAAGCCTTGTTGCCAAACAAGCAGGGACACAACCACAGGGGCTGCTCCTCTGGGACAGCGGGATGCCGGTTATTCGCACTGTGTTCACGGACTGTAAGGCAGGAGGATGAAAGAACAAAATGTCCCCTTACTATACCTCTATTCATCAGTACTTTGGTGGGTTGGAGACTGAGACTCATCCATAGTGGGTGAGTTGTCTGTTGCTTCTCTGAACAAAGGAGAGCAAAAAAGGAAGGAAAGAGGAGAGAGGAAATGTTAAAGAGAAGAAGTGACACAGACATTGTTATGAGCTTATTAATCCAGTGGGGAAACAAGCCAGTGACTCATCTTTAGAAAGAGTTAGTGACACAAAAGCGTGTTGGGGAGAACTGTCAATCTGTCTGGGTAGTGCTGGGAGGGCACAGCCAGCTCCTGCACTTTGTGTTGTGCATCTAACAGCAACCTGGACCTGAATTCATAACGAGGGTATTATGCTCAGGCATGAAGTAAGTGCTGATTTGTCTCCAGCTCTGTTTGCACTGGTTGCTGGTGCAAAGCTATAAATCTAAGATAACTTCACTTTCACCAGCTGGGAATTTGGCTTGATGCGTTTTTGCTATGGGAGATGGGGGAGGAAAAATGAGAGTTGGGATTTTTCCAAACAGATTTCTCAGCTGGCTGCTCACCAGGTTTACTGCTGAGCGTCATGGAGATATTTAGAGCAGTTAGGACTGGGATGGAGACTGAGATGTGAGTCTAGACTCAAACCCTTAATAGTGGAAACTTCAGTGTGCAGTGAAGGTAACTGCCACTTGCCTGTCCTGTGATCCCCTGGCCTTTTGTGAAATGGGATCAGGAAAATCCTCCTGTTCTAAAGCTGGAAGCACATGCAAAGCCCATGTAAGGCTGGATATCAAAATCCAAGATAGGCCTAAGGGGGTTGTGGTTATGGTCTCCTCATCTCCATTTTACAGCGCAGTCACAAGCAGTGCTGGAGTGAAACCAGAGTTCAAATTCGGTCACAGGTGACCAAAAGAAATTAAGGAGTATGAGATGTTCCAGTGGCTGCACAGTGGAATGTTTGCAATGTGAACTGGGACCAGCAACAGCTTAGGGAATTGTACCTGGTTTCCTACTCAAGGACATGGTATTTTGAGGCTGTAGTCTGAAACCTTATAGCTGATCTCACCAAACTCCATTTAGATGCAAAAATCTGGGACGTGCTGAATTAGAGGGGATCTGGAAATGATCTTTATTTCATGTGGCAGGCCAGAATTCCTGGAGCTTGCTGCAGAATACCCATGGGTGCTTACAGAATGCTCTTTGCTTACACCTCTAACTCCTTGTCTCACAAAGAGGTGCCAAAGAACCCAGTTACTGTATTTACGTGAGTAATGGCTACCTGCATGGAACAGCTCACTCATGGTAAGTTAGGAGTAGCTGAAAAAAGGTGCACTTTATTGTCATTAAGACGCACTGCTAGGGAAAACCTAGCAATAAAACTAGACACAAGTATGGCAGGCACCTAACCCTGCCTTTCCAACAAAGAGCCTCCTGGTCTGCACAGCCAGTGGGATGGTTGCTACAGGAAAGATCAGCTATTATTTCAACATAGGGAAGACTGGAGGAAGGAGACTGCCCAAGCAGGAAGAACCTGCAAAGCTTCTTTCCCTGCAGATCTGGCACTGCTTGGAGTAGTGCTGCTGGTGGCACAGTTGTGTCTTGGTCAGCCTTGACTTCAGCTCCACCACTGTGGATGGGAACTGGCAATGCTCTGCGCAGCAGGCTACAGAGGACCTAGAAGATGCCCCCCATGTGTGTGCTCTCCCTGTGCTAGTGTGGCACTGAGTGAAGCGAGTTGTTTAACTCGATGGCACGAGACTCACCCGGTCTGCCACGCGAGGATGTGGTGCGGGCTGCCTGGCGGCGTGGCTGCTAGCTCACTTGACGGTGTCGAACTCCTCTGGCTGTGAGGTAAGGCAGCTGGAAAACAACCCAAGGGAGCAGGAAAAGAACCAGTGAGGTGAGGGCACCAGGGTCAGGGTGGCCAGATCAGCAGGAACATGTCTGCCTGTGAGCAAACACTGCCTGGGAGTCAGACCTCATCCCGAACGCAGCACAGGAGCAGCCAGCCTACTGCTGACACTGCTGCAGGTCATGGCTGGATCCATCCTCAGCTCTGCAGGAATGCTTTGTTTCAGCCTGCGTGCAACCACCCCGACTCTCCTGAGCCTGCCTGGGAAGCGCCACGTTTGTCCCAGCATGAAAGCTAACGGGTTTTGCTGCCCATCTCCATGGGAGATGAAGGAGCCCAGCCTGTCCTGCTTCCCTTGGTGGTGGGAGATGCTCTGTGTCCCTGGAGCCAGGGCTGGCAGTGGTGACAGGATGGACAAGGACACTGCTTCTTCTGCAAAGGAGGGAGACAGCTCTGAAGACTGCAAAAGCTACAACTACCTTTCACTGTGCATAGAAAACTGAAGTTGGGTTTTGCTGATGCTACTGCTATGAACCAGAGGAAGGTTCATCTTCAACAAAGATGGAAACAAGATGGACTGAAAATGTGCCACTGGCAGTGGTTCTTGGAGGAATCCACCTGACCAATATTTCTTCCTCCTCAAATCCATACAGTGTCGACCCTCCAAATTTAATATATGCCTTGCTGAAGGGCAGTGTGCAGTCCAGCAGACTTATTGGCTAGGGCTCATCAGCTAGAATTATGGCTGTTTCTTACCCGGCAGCCCCTTGTGTGCTGTTAAATTCTTTACCTGCTACCAAATGACACTCAAAGAGAAAACCAAACTTTAATTGCTCCTTGGAGCTGACAGCCCTGGAGGTCAGTATCCTCCCATAGCTCTAACTGGACACTGAATGCAATCTACTTGCCAGCCGGTCAGCACAAGCTGTGATTACTGAGCCCATTTACCACTGTGCTGCCCAGGTATCACATTTAGATTTAAAGACCCAGCTGGGTGGGGGAATGGGCTGCTTGACAGCAGCTTTTACATGCTCCCCCCTAAACCCCCCTACATTACCTTACTGAACTGATTTGGTTTCCAAAGCTAAGCAAGGCAAAGCTTTCCTGTGTTCAAGCATTTTCTGCTGCTGGGTGGAAGAGAAATGCCCATTCATCAAAGGGAGAAGACAGATTTTCATACAGAGACACAGGGTGGTTACAGCAGCTATTGGACTGTGTCTTGGTCCACATCTGAGCCTCCTACAAGTGCTGGCATCACATATAAATCAGCCTCTTCTGAGGCCCATGAGGAGCCTGGTGTCAAACCTCCTCTCTGAGTGCACACATGGGGCTGGATTTGGGGTTTTAGCAAGTCCTTGATGTGTCCAAACTGGCTTGTCCAGCAGTGACTGATGGCCAGTAAATATTTAACCTTGGGCTGTTTCATAGCACACAGTGGCCTCCTCCGCTTAATGAATTTGGCTGTTTCCTCACCATTTAATATTAACAGCATAGAGCTGTGCAGAGCTCTGTACCTGCCCGATGGGCACAACACTGCACAAACTAAAGCACTCTGAACTGCAGGATGCTATCAGCAGAGCTGCTGGAGTTGCAAGGGAAAGCCAAGTCCCAGCAGTGTACAGAGATGTCATTGCTCAAGTATTTTCACTGGGGGTGGAGGGGCTGGAATGCTCCTCACTTTACCTTCCTCATGCTTTTGGTATTTCACCAAGGGCATGCACTGTCCCAGTCTCTGCTGAGCCCTCGCTTGCTGCATCGCTCTCCTCACTGTGGTTACTAAGAGTGACTCTTCGCTCATGCTTTCTCCGTGTTTGGCTGCTAGTGCCATCACCCAAAACCCAGCTGCATGCTGAGGAAAGACTTGGTCACAACAGGGCTTTGGTCCCTCAGTGTCTTTTGAGCCCATCATTGCAAAGTGATGATTTGCATGGAAAGAATTCCCACCTGGTGAGTGTGTTGGACAAGGCTTGCCCCAGGTCTTAATGCCTGCAGGCTTGGTGAACAGCATGTGAAGGCCAGATAATGTGCTATGGTCTGGCTTTGCTTTCCAGCATGAACCCATGTGACATGAATCATAGAATCACAGAATGGCTTGGGCTGGAAGGGACCTTAAGATCATCCAGTTCCAACCCCTGCCACGGGCATAAGCACCTTCCACTAGAGCGGGTTGCTCCAAGCCCCGTCCAACCTGGCCTTGACCATTGCCAGTGATGGAGCAGCCACAGCCTCTCTGGGCACGCTGTGCCAGTGCCTCAGCACTCTCACAGTAAAGAACTTCTTCCTTATATCTAACCTGAACTTCCCCTGTATCCCTCCACTTTGCCCAGGCTGGGCTCTCACCTGATGTTGCTTTACACATCTGAGGCATTCTCGTGACCCGGCTGTGCGCCACAAAGGTGCTTTGTGAAGATGTGCTGTACTGGGAGCTGCTGTCCGAGGAGGTGGAGCTTGTGTGCGAGAGGCGGCTGTGCTCCTTGTGGGAGGCCGTGGACCGCTGGTACCAGAGCCGCAGCTCATCCGACACCGCAGTCCTACCCGAGCCTTTCTCGTGGCCCTCCCTGCCCAGAGATGGAGTCCTTATGATTTGGGAGCGGGAAGGGGTGAGCCTGACAGAGTCCACTTCATCCCCATGCCAGTTCTCCTTAAACATCCCCCCTGCTGTGTAGGAGTTGGAGGTTTTGAATTGTGCTTTCACGCTGTAGTGTCCCTCCTGGTCGTTCTCCAGGCTCCGCACCACCACGGGTGTGGAGCTGCCCTCAATGTAGAGGGGATATTCTTTGATCCTGTACTGGGAGGAGGGTTGGCTCTGGCTGTGCAGGTACACACGGTGGTGTCCCGTCCCGTTCCTCGCAGCCAGGTTGGGCATACTCCCTGAATTGGAAGAGACCAGGTTGCCTGCCGATTTGTGCCTTTGCCTCTGCCGCTCTCTGGCTTTCGATGGGGAATCCTCTGCCAGGGTGGAGTAGTTGGGGTTCATCTGAGCGGGGTAGTAGTGTTCAGAGCTGGAATGGCTGGTGCAGGAAGAGCAGTCATCCATGGGGTCAGAGCCATTACTGCTACGAGTCCTTGGGGTGTAGAAATCGGGGCTCCCTGTCTCATTTTCAGAGCCAAGGAGCTTGCCTTGCGACTCCAAACTGGAGCTCCGGTGTCTAAAGTGCTGAGCTAAGCTGTGCAGTCTGGTTGGGCTGATGTCTACTGACCTGCAGGAAAGAAATGCAGGCTGGTAAGTCAACAGGGCAGAGCACTCCCCATCCCCTCCTGCAAACAAGACAAGCTTTGCAGGCAATGGACTCTGAGGGCGCTGAAAACCTGCCCCCCCCCCCCCAGCACTGTGTAAGGCTGCTGCCTGCAAAGCAAGCTGCTTCCCTGCTGCTGGCTTTGGAGTGATTAGGTCTTATTCCTGTTCCTCTCCAGTCTCTTTGGTGGTGGCATTCAGTCTGCAGTGCCACATGGGACACACCCTTGCCCAGCACAATTCCTCTGTGGCTTGCCACTCTGGGAAAGACCCAATCTAAAGGGCAAAACTGGGAACCTCAAGCCCCAGCTTTGCTGGTGTGGCCCCATGGCAGAGCTGCTTGGATCAGCCCCATCCCCGTGTACCAGGTTCACCTCACTCCAGCTCTGCAAACTCCAAGACTTTAGCCTCAAAGGTGGGATTCCCTCACAAGTAGCCTGTGAGTGCTCTGCGCAGGTACAATCCACCTGGTGTGAGACAGCCAGCCAGCCCACACTTAGCCCAAAATGCAGTGATTTCTACACAGGCCGCTGAAAAAGTCACCTCTGTTGAGCACTTTGGTTTTACTGGGACCCAGCATGTGTGGGACTGCTACTGGGTGATGGCCCCTTCAGGCAACCACCCCGAATCACAGCTTACAAGGGTTGATTCATGGCCAAGTCTGGGTGGTCTCTATTCACCCCAGCTGTTTGCAGAGCTTCAGCCATCTGTTCAGGGAGCAGGAACACCCCCCAGTGAGCCACACACTGGCGTGATGGATGGCCAAGGCCAGGGCGTGCAGCTCATGAATGAGCCACAGAGCAAGCAATGGTTATTTTGAACACCCAAATGGTCCCTACCCGGTCAAGGCTGCTTCTCAAGCCCTGTACCAGGCTTGTTTCTCATGCAGCTTGGCTCCAGTGTTAACAAACATTGCACTTGTGAAAGGTACTCTCAGCCGAACACTTCTAACACACTTAATGCCTTGTATTGTCTCTGCCCAAGTCTGATGTGTTGGCACGACTCTTGATTTATGCTGAGCTGAATAATGGTAGCACTTCCCCTTAGGGCAGGGTACCTAATAACATACAGCTTCGGCTCAGCTCTGCTTTCTGCAGAGTCCACGCGATTTGTCACAAGAGCAAAACAGCAATGAAGCTGAACGCTTTGTAGAAATCCTGATGAAAATGGACTCATATTGGGCCGTGCATGTCAAATCACATCCTTTACACACTTCAGCTCTTTCCTCTGTCAACCCTGGGCTCATTCCAGTGCCACCTGGATCCTTGGGTGGATTGCTTTGCATAGGCTCTCTCTCCACACAAGTTCACACACATGCCAACATTTTATCTGTGAGAGAGAACTAACACTACACAACAGTTTGTATCAGACAGGAAACAACATGTTCTCTTCAGGCATCCATGGAGGAATTTACTGCAGAGTTTAACAGTAGCTCCATAACCCTTTTAAAAGTGGTGTGGGGTTTGGAGCACCTATGAACAGTCCCTGAGATGAAAGGTCCCATTGGAAGAAAAGGTTGGTTACTCCTGGGGAAGTGATGGGGGGCAGGATCATCCTGATGTGATTTCAGGATCTCAGTTCAGGAAAGATTCCCTACTGGCAACAGCCGTACATGAGCCTTCTACATGAACAGGACTGGTTTGTTTCCTTTCCTGAACTGGGAATTAATTCATATCCTGGGGGAAGGATGAAGCCAAGAACATTTATTCTAGGTAAGGTGAGAGAATACTTACCGTGTGGAGTGGACGTAGTGAGGACTGCGTACCCGTAGATCCGGTGTCGATGGCATGCTGGACTGGGAATTCCAGTGGGGAAGGCTCCGGATGGGGCTGTTCTGCAGCGAGCTGCTCCCTCCTGCCTCAGCACAGCTCCCAGTGCTGGGGAACCGCTTGTGACTGCTGCAGAGCAAACACCCTGTTATCAGTTTCCAGGCAGGGATGTGGGGAAAAGGCAACCACACCTCTTTCCAGATCTCAGGCATGTGCCTGTGATCTTGTGGGGGTGAGCGGGAGCTGGGGCAGCTGCTGCTGCATCCAAGACATTGTCAGTGCTTCTGCATTAGCCAGAGGTCAAGGCCAAGCCCTATCAAAGCCCTCAGAAGATCCACCATCCTTCCTTTCTAAATGGTTTTTACAGCAACATCAAGATATGAAGCAGCTCTCGTGGCTGCAGCCTATTTTTATGACATGCCTATTGGCCAAACCACCTAAAAATCTCCTTTTGGTATGGGATGGCTTAGGGAAGTTTGACAGGGCTCACACCCATCCCTCGTGAAAGCAGGGGATATCTCTGGAATGGAGCCTCAAGGTGACTGGCTCACCTGGAATGGCTGTGTGAGGAGCGCTTCTTGACCTTCTCGTAGGGCTCATCCAAGGATGACTCGCTCCACATCTTGGGTTTGATGGGGGACTTGTCGTAGTCGTTGCGGTGGTAATGCATCTGGCGAAGGCCTTCCAGTGACTGAGGGGGGGGTGGCCTGTTGTGCAAGGGGGGCCGGGGAGGGAGTCCTGTGTGTGGGGACTGGAGAGGGGAGATTGTGCTGGTGACCTGAGAGTCCTCTGTGAAGAGAAGAAGGGAGAGAGGTGATGGGTGTGTGATACCTGCAGCAGCAGCACAACACCTCTTGAACCTGCTTCTTCACCCTGCTTCCCCTGGCTGTGCTCAGGAGCAACCTGAAGACCCAACTGTTAATAGTGCACCAGCTGACATTCCCATTTTGGGAAAGGATGCCCAACAAGAGTGTGCAATGCATTAAACCAACTGCAACCTTAAGAGGAAATAAGAGGGATTCTGGGATTGTCTTATGGAAGAATTCCGATTCAATTCAGCAGCAATATTCACTGCTCCAGGCCTGGTGTCTGGCTACAAGGTGGAGTCAGGGGAAACCAAGAGGTTTTGATACTGGGATTCTTGCATGGATTATTACACAGAATAGTTCCTCCTTTTGAGGGTCAATCAGGAGCTCACACATCCCTCCCTTTTTCCTTCCTGCCCTCTAGAACATACAGCAGGAACGTACCATCCTCGAGAACAAGGGCATCTGAGAGGGAGCTGTCTTCACTGGCAATGTTTCCTTCTGAAGGGAAGAAAATACAAAGATGGTCACATTAAGAAATATTGGATATTAGACGGTCAGATGGGAGATTGAGATGAGCTCTGAGGCAGAAGTTCTTCCTGGTAAGGGTGTTGAGGCGCTGGCACAGGGTGCCCAGAGAAGCTGTGGCTGCCCCATCCCTGGCAGTGTTCAAGGCCAGGTTGGACACAGGGGCTTGGACCAACCTGAACTAGTGGAAGGTGTCTGCCCATGGCAGGGGGTTGGAACTGGAGGAGCTTTAAGGTTCCTTCCAGCCCATTCCCAAACCCGAGAATCACTGTGACTACTGAACTGCACCGTGATCTTTGTCCACTGAGTCTGAGCCTTAAGCAGTCACCCATGTCTTCCCCCTCCCATAGCTGAGGGGCAAGATTCCTATGAACAACTGACTCAGCACTCTCAGTCCCCAAGAGCAGAGCTGCAGGCCAGGCCTCTCACTAGCAGGCTGCCTTTCAGGGAGCTGCTAACTGTCGTCAATTAATGAGGATTAAGACTGAGTCACAAGGGAGAGCTGAGATCCCCAGAGGATGCAAAATGGCATGGTGCCATTGGAAAGACTTCTGTCTCAGGCCTTAAGGACTCTGGGTTTGATCCCCACCTTCTTAAAATGATCATCCTGTTGCTAACTAAAGGCTCACACTAGGTACCAGTTTTGTGTAATTCAGGGAAATGCTTTCTGAGCATCCTCTGTAGCAGCAGAAGCAGCTCTCATATCCTTGGCATGCACACACTGAACTGCCTCCCCCATCCCGTGTCCTTCTGGCTGCCTGTTATCCCTGACTGCAGTGTAACTTGGTACCCAGGTCACAAATGCAGCAGCTCTAATCTCAGTTCCTGCTACAGAGGCACAGAAAAAAGCTCTGCAAGTCAAAGGGAAAGGGCAAAATCAGCAAGGGAGAAAGAACCACGGCAGCAAGTTAATGGATTTCATGAAAAACCAATCAACAACCCAGTAATCCATAAAGTGCCCTGAGAATTCCATTGTAAAGAAAAAATTAGAAAGGAGAAAAAACATTTGAACACAGCAATGATACTGCCACACTTTGATTGTACAGATGCCTTTCAGCTAGACAGCTCACCCCAGAGTGCGAACACTGATTGTATTTGTTCAGCACCACTCTGGAGGAGACGTTAACGCAGCGACGTTGTAGGTGAACAAAGGGCTCACAGTCTGCTTTCCTGGCAGGCTTGTACTCTGCAGCATGACACTGCTCCTTGTGCTGTGAACCAGCACACCCCCAGTGCACAGCACACAGGATGGGAGAGGACAGCACCTGCAGTCCTCCAGAGAGGAGAGGGAAGAGGAGGGATGGAGAAGGGCCACAAGGATGATCATTGAACTGGAGCACCTCACATATGAGGACAGGCTGAGAAAGGTGGGGTTGTTCAGCCTGGAGAAGAGAAGGCTGCGTGGAGACCTCAGAGCAGCGTCCAGTGTCTGAAGGGGACTGGAGAGGGACTCTTCATCAGGGACTGTAGTGATAGGACAAGGGGCGATGGGTTTAAACTTAATCAGGGGAAGTTCACGCTAGATATAAGGAAGAAGTTTTTTACTGTGAGGGTGGTGAAGCACTGGAACAGGTTGCCCAAAGAAGTGGTAAATGCTCCATCCCTGCAGCATTCAAGGCCAGGTTGGACAGAGCATTGGGTGACATACTCTAGTGTGAAGCATCCCTGCCTATGGCAGGAGGTTGGAACTAGATTATCTTAAGGTCTTTCCAACTCAAAACATTCTGTGATTCTAGCCTGGAGAAGAGAAGGCTGTGTGGAGACCTCATAGCAGCCTTCCAATATCTGAAGGGGGGCCTATAGGGATGCTGGGGAGGGACTCTTCATTAGGGAC
>JAOEHY010036561.1:0-10658 GCA_025447955.1 Psilopsiagon aurifrons | reverse complement strand
TGTGAATGCTCCATCGCTGGCGGTGTTCAAGGCCGGGTTGGACAGAGCCTTGGGTGACATGGTTTAGTGGGAGGTGTCCCTGCCCATGGGAGGGGGTTGGAACTGGATGAGCTTAAGGTCCTTTCCAACCCAAACTGTTCTATGATTCTGTAATTCTATAAGTCATGATCTGGCTCAACCTGAAGTATCTCTAGATTGAGATTATGGAACAAATCAGCAAAATGCACAGTTGTAGTTTGCCCCCACTGGCTTTTTAGGGGAGATAATGTCCATTTTCAAAGTGGTGGTCAGAGAACTACAGATCTTTGAGCCTGAAATCTGTACCGAAGGAATCAATAGAAGCTGTAATAGAGAATTTAACTTGTGAATACCTCTCTGAAGGTGCTGCACTGGGAAGGTCAGCCCTAGCTCATGATCTTACCAGAGCTCATGGAAATCAGAAAGCCCAGGCATAAGGGCTGACACAGGCTGCTTGTTTTGCAAGGCTCTTCCAGCACAGTTCTTCATCAGAGTTTCTTTAAAAAGAATCTGAACAAAGATCTGTAAGAGAGAAGGTCCTGGCATGAGGAGATGAGTGATGAAAGGGTACCAGTAAATAGCCAGGGCCAGTGGAGTTCAGCATGAATCTCTGCTGGGCCCTTTGCTTTTCCTTGTAATTATTGAATAAACTGGAAAAGAGAGTGAGTAATGAGGTGACAAAGCTTGCTCTTATGGATCTTGGTGACTAAGAAATCAGATGGCAGAGGAAATTCAATACAAATAAATATAAAGGGATGTGTGGGAGGAAAAACACTCCTAACCTCGGACAGAAACGATTGCCGTTTTGGGCCAAGATCCCAGGTCTGATAGTTTCAAGGAGATGCTGGACCCATGCTCAGTAGCAGCCTGAGCCCTGTTGTTAAGAATTATTACTCATGATTAATAAAAGGACATGGACAAAGCAGAATATGGTTTTGTACCTGTATTTAAGATACAAGCAAAGCACAGTGCATGCTATTCCTGTCTGTCAAAGGATGTAGTAGAAATAGAGGAGACTGAAAGGAGAACAAGAGCATTCGCATGTGGAGCAGCTGCTGCATAGGGAAGGAAGAGCAAGTGGGACTGCTCTGCCTGCAAAAGACATGACAGAGGAGGGCACAGGACAAAGCTGGTGCCATCCCAGGAAGCCTGAAAGAGAGTGGAAACTGTGGTTGCCCAGAGAAGCTGTGGCTGCCCCATCCCTGGCAGTGCTCAAGGCCAGGTTGGATGGGGCTTGGAGCAAGCTGCTCTAGTGGAAGGTGTCCCTGCCCATGGCAGGGGTTGGAACTGGATGAGCTTTAAGGTCCTTTCCAACCCAAACCATTCTAGAATTAGTTACTGCCTTTTCGGATACAGGACTTGGGGACCATGAAATGAAGCTGGTTCAGAAAAATGAAAGGTGTTTGGTTGTGCAGCCGGTGGCAGGCATGGTGAGATGCTGTAGGGCGCTCTGGGTTCCAAGTTTACATGGTTCCAAGGGCATCTGGGTGAATTTGTGACAGAGAAACCTACCATGGATCCTTAAATGCATAGGAGCAGCACCTGGCTTGTGAAATCTCTGAAGTGGACAATTGGAAGGCTGGGAAAATAGTTGACAGACTACGCAGGAGTCTCTGGTATATTGTCCTTGCGTCCTTGTAATAGTGCGTCCTCCTGGCTGACATCTGGGACCAAGCTTCAAGTTAGCTGGATGCAGACCTGACCTGGTAGAACTGGTTTGCAGTTCGTACTTGTGTTTGCTGTATTCTGCTGTGCTCTGTGTTTGGAATGATTTCTTGGTTTTGCAGGGAAATCAAAGACCAAGGAGAACCGCCAGTCTATCATCAACCCAGACTGGAACTTTGAGAAAATGGGCATTGGGGGCCTGGACAAAGAATTCTCCGATATTTTCCGGCGAGCTTTTGCTTCTCGAGTTTTTCCGCCTGAAATTGTGGAGCAAATGGGTGAGTATAATCCAGAGAAGTATGGCTGGGTTATAGGATACAGCCTGCTTCTGGGTTGTAAAGACTCGATATCAACTAACAGCCCTATGATGCTGCGACATAGCAGTTTCTTAGGGATCTAATAGACTAACAAATCCTGTTCTTCCCCTTTTGCTGCTGAATGTGCTTCTTATTCTTGTTACTTGCCTAGAGAAGGGGACAAAGAAACAACATGAATACTCAACACTGAATGAATGAGAGACATGGTTTAAGTGAACACTTTTCTGTTGGAATTGAAATTCTTTTGGATACTGCATTTATTTGTAGTAGTGAGACCGAATGCTCCTATCCTTCACTTACTGAGCTGTCTGCATAGTTCAAAGGAAATTCTGTCTTAATGATACTGCTTAATATATTAAATAGCTGTTGCCCTGGATTGTAGGTCCAGTTGCATTGTAAACCTATGTTCTTCTCACCTGGGAAATAGAGCATCTTGTGTGACCTATGCTTGGTCAGATTTGAGGTGCTGGAGAGGATGCACGAGCTGTGTCACACCTTGGGGTTTGTGAAATAAAGGCTCAGGTTCTAAATATAACTTTCTAGGGGGGAGGGCTGAGGGAAGGAAAGGGAGTCCCATGACTTTGTAAACATGTGCTGGCAGGTGGCTGAATGGTGCTGGTTGTGATTTGTAGTAAGCAGTGTACAGCTGCAGGTGTCTTATTTTGTCCCATAAAGTGGCTGGGGATGTTATAGCCTGTCCTTGCTTGCGGAATATAATCTCTGTGGGTTCATATTTAAGCTTGGAACCTGTAGCTGTATCATTTCTGTGTATGTTTATATTTCTTGATCCACCTTCCCTCTCCCCACAAATGAATTAATCGAGCTTTTGATTACAGAGCTGATTTTCCTCAGAAGATGTGTCCTGTTTGTGTGTGGCTGTTTCCAGTGCTTGTGGAATTGATGTTAAACTTCCCTGTGAAGCGAGTTAGGTCTTTTCTTAGTGATTTGAACACTTAGGGAGAAACACTGGAGAAATCCTGCAGGCCAAGTCCAACCAATGCACAATTCTCTCCTGCCTTTTCCCTTCACATCCGTCTGATAGCCAAGGCTTTCTGGGGCCTGGTCTTGGGTTGCTGGGTTTTTGTAGCTGTGAGCAAGTCATAACTTCTCTGTTTCTGCTTGACAGTATCAAATACTCAAATTTGTTAAATATTTATGCAGAGAGAGGAAATGAGAGAAATGGTGTTGGTTGTGGAAAGAAAAGCTTTTACCTGGATACTCTGTTGTGCCCAGTTCAGAAATGCTGCTGACATCTGGCTTTTGGAAAGGCCAGCATCTCTGACTTGAAATATTCTTACCTTTTGAAGCAGTTGTCATATATATTCATGGCTGCAGTACAGAGTCCTTAGCTGTGACCATATGTTAACGTAAAAAATGTGCACTTTGGGAATTCTCATCAGTGTCACTGGGCTGTGATGAGAAAATGTCACTAGATCAGAGATAATTAGAGCTTGTTTTCATTTTCTGTGGCAGGGTTGGAATTAGGCGATCTTTAAGGTCACTTCCAACCCAAACCATTCTGTGATTCTCTGATTTGGTGATAGCTTCTCCTGCTCAGCTTCCCTGGCTGTGTGCAGTCTGGCAGTGCAATAAGCAGGCATGTGTCAGGCTATGATTGCATTCCCTTGGTATTATCATTAGCTGAATTAACCTGTCAGCTGGGCACTGCTTGGGAGTGATGTGCAGCAGCTACCTTTACCATGGAGGACCTACATCTCCGCCAGGTACCTCTGGAGAAGGGTGGAATCCTTGCTGACTGCAGGAGGAGGTTGTGGAGCTGCTTTGCAGGGTGTGCTGCTCAGATGGTTCCTCCTCTTAATTGGTGTTGCTTAATACAGGAAGAAAAAGATTCTCTGAAGGACCACTTGTATTTTGATTACCCTGGGCAATGAATTAAAGGTGTGCCATAGTATTTATATAAACACACAGACCCTTACATGTGCGTGTTTACACACATACTCCACAAAGCAGCATTTTTCTGGTAAGAAGGTAGGCTCCCAGCAGGGCTCTCAGCTCTGTGATGAACCCCAGGGCTAAAGAGCTTATCTGAAATGTGAAAAAACAAAGCTTTCTGACATTCATTTGCTTTGCCTTAGTTATAACTTGCTCTTAACTATATTTCAGATCTGAAATGTCAGTGTGACAGCTGTTCACCTTTATATGTAATTTATTGGGAAAGGAACAGAAGGAATTTGCTTGCTCTCTGGTGCTCTAGTGCTCACCCAGATCTGGGTTTTGCCCAGTGCTCACAAACTGCAGCTCCCATGCCAAATGCAATAAATATTTCTGTCCCGTAACTACACAGAGGCTCTATAGACCCTTCAAAGATTACTTACAATTTGTGTGTGGTGTATCTAACTTCCAAGGAATGTGCTGGGTTTGGAGTATATAAATCAGCAGTAGTTAACCGTGTCATCCAAGGGTGTAAATGCTACTCTGATGCTACAATCTTTGGTTTATCCAAGAAGCCTTAGCTCAGCTTCAGCTGGTCATTAAACCTTGCCATAGCTCCCTGCTGCCTAAGGGGCAATTTACTTTTCCATACCCACGCTTTTCCCAGCAGAAATGGAAATGAATAAATCTGGAAGAGGATTGAGGAAGGTGTCTTGAAACAAAAAGGGCTCTTCTTTGTAAGTGCCCTCTGAGGCCTCCCTAGCAGGGAGGCTTTAAAGGAAGGAACTTTGCAGTCACATGGTACTTTCAGTTGGGAAGTGATTTTTCTGACTAGGGGCATGTTAATTGTTGTAAAGGCCACTGAAAAAGCAGATTCTGGATGTACATATTGTTACAGCTAATTAACAGGTATAGAAATCTTTGGTGATACAGTTCTTTTAAAAGACTGAAATAGAACCTGAAAGAACCCAAATTCCCCACCCTCTCCTGTTACCATCACTAAATAGGCTAAGTCAGCCTTTTCCAAGGTGATTTCTGTTTCCTTGTACCCCTCTTAACATGTCCTCTGACCTCTTGGGATCAAGTGGTTTCAGAGCTCTGTATTTTTGGCTACAGATCAGTGGATGAAAATGAAGTATTGACAAAACACCAGATGAGCATTCACATCAGCAGATGGTCAGGTATTATCTTCTTCCTTGGATTCTGCCTGTGAGGTGGAGGCTTGTCTGTTATGCTGCCTTAAAAATGGATACTTTAATGTTCTTGAAGTACTTGGATATTAAAAGAGAGGAATAATAATGGAAAGGATGTGCAGTCTGTTCTTAAAATAGGATCATTTTAATGAAAGAATGGGTGTCAGACATGTCTAACCTGTAACTGAGGTGACAGAAATGGCAGAGCATCCCAAGGAGGCCTATTGCACTGCTTCCAGCATCTTCACCATCAGCAGTTTTCGGGTGTCTGTCCTCAGGCTTGTAGCAGTTCATCATACATTGCTTATTTCTGGTAATGGTTTTGGACAAGGCTTTTCTGTACTTGTCTGTGTTTCTCTTCAGTATTGTCAAGGCAGAGATTTCAGATTCTTAAACCATTCTCATAACCTCTGGATCACCAATCGTTGCTTCTGTTCCCTTGGTCATTTCTTCACTGCTTAGAAGTGTGATGACCCAAACAGGGCACAGTACTTGAAGTGCTCATCAATTCCAGCTCAGTTGGTGGCTTTTGCCTGTGCCTCAGTATATATGCCTCTTTCTAATACTCAGGAAGGTGTTTTTTCAGTTTTGCAATATGCATGTAATTATTGCTACCTCAATTTAGAAACTTGTGCATCAAGTTATATTGGTTCCAAGTGAATTTAATCCTGCCCATCAGTTTATTTGTAGATCTTGGTTTTGTAATATGCAGATGTCATAGGTGTATTCTTTTCCATCTTCCAAGCTATTAATAAAAGCACTGCATACCAGTAAATTCAGGCGGGATCCTTTCTCGTTGTGCTTTAAAGTTTGTAGGGTTTTTGCCATTAACATTGTGTTTTTCATACCTGCTTATGAAGATTTATAAGGCCTATTTGTATCTTTATGAAAGTCTAAATCTCCCCCTATTGCTTTGTTTGTTTCCTCATACAATCATAGAATGGTTAGGTTTGGAAATGGCCTGAAGATCATCTAGTTCTCAACCCCTCTGTGTGTGACATCCTACTGTCTCCTAGAGGGAAGTTGTCTCAGGCTGATCTAATAAATTCCTTTTGGCTGTTTCTTGTATCCTTGGGTTTTTTTCTACCTACTTAAAGAGATATTGTGCCAGAATTTTCCAATAATTCAGTGATAAGACCAGCTCACACAATGAATAAATAGTTGAGATTGAAAGGGATCTCTCAAGATTTAATCCAAGCCCTTGCCTCCCTTCCTTTTCCCTTTGTAACATTACAGATGACATTCACTTTCTTCCCCCCAGTGCCCCCACCCTGTCCAAGTCTCAGTGACTTTGAGATGATTTCACCCGCTCTGAGTGCTCTTGGGTGAAGTTCATGTCCAGGTAATCTGCAAATATCTAATATGCTTGAGGGCTGCCTCTTGTTCTTTTCCTACTCTTATTTCCTATTCCTGCCCATTTGTGAGTGATCTTCATTAATAGCTGCCACATAACACATGAAGTCTTCATTTGTGTAAAGAAGCATTTAGTAGTTTGAACTTAGTATTTTCTTTTGTTAGCTTTTCTTAATTGAGAAGTGTATCAATGCTTCCTCCTGATGTGGTGCTAAAATGAAGTGCTCTACTCGGGCTGAAGCACATGGTTCCCTGTGGCCATTGGGGCTGAATCTGGTCACTTAACTCTTCCTCCACATATCTAAAGACCTCTGTGTGCACTTTGTTTGTAGAGGACTGCTGGGCCCACTGTGTAAATCTGTAATCTGTTCACATATTGAATTGCTGAATGCAGTCCTGGCCTTTGTATCAGAAAGGATGCAGTAAAACTGGAAGCACTTTGAAGGAAGTGATCATGATGGTTGGACCAGAAAAGCTGTGGATTGGCTTGAAGATCATTAGCCTTGGAAGGAGACCAGTAGATGAGAGAAGGGAGAGAGGACTTCAAAACTCTGGATGGCCAGGAAAGGACAGTGTTTGCTCTTTCAACACAGGAAGGTGGAAATGTGGAGATCTCGGATGGCAGGCTTGGGAGGAAGGGAGCGGCTTGACACCAAGTATGCTGCAAGGAATTTCTGTGTTGATGGCCATAGTCAGGTACTGAGAAGACTTTTGCTCTTACTTCGGCTGGCTGCTGTTGTGGTGTTAGTTAGCAGGCAGCATCACTACTTGGCAACCACAGTTTTAGTCCAGCTGGAAAACCAGGCCTTGAGACATCCCAGTCACCTTGTTGGTACTTGTTTATGCTCTAATGCTGTGTGGGTAAGTGTTCCATAAGGCATTTACAAATTATACCATGCTGACTTTCTAAATAGACAGAAGTGCTCCAGCTTTATTCCGAAAAGGAAAAAATGCTGGTGAGATTTATGGCTATTAACATCCAGGTGGGAAATGCCTGTAAACATCAGCTGCTGTGTTCAGCAATCCATCCAGCAGCTCTGCATAATCTTCATCTTAAAGTAGCTGCATTCTTGTAGCTTCTCTATTAAGAGGCAGAGGCATTTACTCTTCTACAGTGATGACTTCTTTTAAAGACAGGTTTTTTTGTAGATGCTCTCATCAGAATCCCCTTTTCTGCGAGTCTTGATTTTGTTTGTGTAGCCAAAGGCGTTCCGTTGGGAGCTTCTCTAAAGCTGATTTATTTTCATTTTTATCAAATTCCTCAGAAATTGATAAATGTCCTGCCATTGTCATAAATCTAGTTATAATTTCCTTATATATGTGTGCATTAATCTTCTTACAGCCAAGCCAAGTAGGCTGAGAAAGCTGTAGGAAGACCTTACTGACTTGGTTGTCTTCTCTTTGCAGTGACAAACAACTTGATAGCTCAAGAAACTGGCTACTGAGGGTCCATTTAAAATAAACCTTCTGGTTTAGGTGTAGCCTTTGCCCCATCTCAGCTTTGAATTAAAAGCCCAAACAAGTTACTTGAGTCTTGCTACTTGTCGGTAGCGCATAAATCCAACAGGAAGAATAACTGGGGGCTGGAGTAGTTCTGGCTCTACAGGATGAGAGGGTGGGAAAATCCCAGTCAGCTATATTTTTGGGGAAATTTTGCCTGTGTGGCAGGTGGAGTCTGGGAGCCCTGATCTGACTCAAACCTGCTTGAAGATGAAGGTGCAGAGATAAGCATCTCTCCCTGATGTGTGCAGGATCGGTACTTCACATCCCTGCAGTTTCCCCAACAGGTTCATCTCAATGATACAATCACACCAGAATGCTTTGATTTTAATTAGAAGGGGAATTACACTCCCAAAGAGAAAATCCCTGTTATACTAAAGCATTCTTCTGATCTCTCAAAAGAAGTGACTAGTGAGAGCTGAACAAATACACTTGATCTTGTCTTTGAGTAAGTGACGTTATGGTTCAAAATAGCATTTGTCTTCTCTTGGTAACACAAATAACTTCTCATTCTTACCAGGTTTTATGATTTTCCCGTAATGTTTTGTGCAGAATGTTTCCCATGTTGGTATATTTTAGTTCCTGTTAGCACATTTATTCAGCCTCTAATGGTATGTCATTAAATTTCATCATTAAGTGTCATGTTACAGGGATGACCTTTGATTTGGAGGCATAAAGGTAAGCTGAAGGAGTTAGAGATGTCTGCACTGCTAATCATTTGGGTTTAGAAGATTCTCATTATAGTATTGACATTTGGGCTGCATTGGTGAAAACAGCAAAGGAGAGATAAACTTAATCAGAATTCCTTTGTGGTGCGCAGGATCCCACTGTGATCTGAGACATCACATTTGTAGTTTGTCATCACCTGCCTATTTTAATAAAGTCCTGCTTGCGTTTAGAACTTATTTAGGCAGGTGAACGTAGCTCTGCAGGGAGATCTCTACTGTGGTGGTTAGTGGCAGTTTTACTGGGAGAGGAACTAATTGCCTTAGTTTCAGGAAGGTTCTTCCACCGGACTAAGTCCCAGCTCTCAGTATTGCTCATTCAGTGCAACCAAGGCTTGAAGCAGGTGGTCAGTAATGTCCTTGATGTTCAGATGTGGGGGAACTAAAACCTGCGTGTGAAATACCCAGCATTGGCTGAGCTTGTCTGGGTATGGCTTGGTAGCTGTTCAGTTGTCTCTGCGTATCTTCTGTGCCCCAGAGCTGGTATTTGTGCCCTGGAGGGGTGAGTAGCAAATGGCATTAGAGTGTAGCTGAGGGCTTGGGCGAGCAGCTGAAGCAGTAGCCAGCCTTTGACCAACCTTCTTGCTTTTTCTTCCTCCAACAGCTTCTGTCCTTTGTTAGGTAAGAGATGCTTTCTCATGATAAACTGTCTTGAACAGGAAAAGGGTGAAAACCTCAAGAGGCTTTCTAAGCAAGTTTATCCAAAGGCCAGGGTGCTCCTGCTGGAGCTGCGGCTTTGCCGTTTGCTTCCTGTATGCTCCCAGTGTGGGACATCAGACAGCCGTAGCCCTTTGCTAAAGCTATGTTAGCTCAGGTAGAGGAAGGGAATATTGGAGCTTTTCAAGAAGCTCAAGTTTTTGGGGCTGTGGAAGAGAAGCTTCTAGTGCCTGTAACTAGGTTGTACCTCCTTCTAGACAAGAGACGGTGGATTGCAGAAGATCTAGGAAAAAAAAGTAGGACCAGACTGTTCTTTGTGTTTCTTCTTTGAGAGCATGCTAGAGAAAAATGATCCTCCACAGCACGATTTCCCTGCCTCTCTCTGGATGCTCCCAGGCCTGTTTGCATACATGTGTCCTGACTTGCCAGTAGCCTTTTGATAGCCTCTGGTTGAGCACGGCGGAGCTGTCTGAGCATCAGTTTGCTCGGGATTTCCCTTCAAAGCATCAGTCATCATCAAAATCCCGCTTTGTGCTGTTTGGCTACAGAGGTGATCATGTTCCTTCACGAAAACACGTTAACAATACCTTTCGTGACATTGATTTGACAGGAAGAGCTTTTAATTTATCTGTGTCTCAGTCATTCCTGTGTGAAGTTCATCTTCGCTGACAGTCTGTGGTGTTTATGTCCTTGACTCGTAGATGCCTGAATATTGACTAAGGAATTCTTCTTTGCTGAAGCTCTTGAATTTTATTTTTTGGAGTAAATTTTTTGTCTGCAGAGAAGCCCAGAAAAATCCTTCAGCTTTATTGATGTGCTTATTCAGTGCAGCACTAGGGCTCTGTGGGACTTTGGTAGGGATCAAACTGTCCTCATAGCAATGTTCTCCTGAATCTTCGTGCCAGTGTATGGACAACCTGAAAGAGAAAGTGTGCAGTGCATGTGGGTAATAGAAATTGTTTTGTGTTGAGCAGTTATTTAGATTGAAGTTAATTCTTTATTGCTGTAATATTCAGGAGTAAATGAAATGATGGGAAAATGAACATGAGTGGCTGCAGTGTGCGCTCACAGCCCAAAGCCAACTGTGTCCTGGGCTGCATCCAAAGGAGCGTGACTAGCAGGTCGAGGGAGGTGATCCTGCCCCTCTGCTCTCATGAGACCTCACTTAGAGTATTGTGTGCAGTTCTGGTGTCCTTAATGTAAGAAGGACATGGAACTGTTGGAACAAGTCCAGAGGAGGCCACGAGGATGGTCAGGGGATGGAGCACCTCCCGAATGAAGATAGGATGAGAAAGTTGGGGCTGTTCAGCCTGGAGAAGAGAAGGCTGCGTGGAGAC
>JAOEHY010036556.1:5137-18657 GCA_025447955.1 Psilopsiagon aurifrons | reverse complement strand
AAACCGAGGCAGCTCTTTTAGGAGGGGGAGGTGGGTTAACAAACTGCGTGGCTGATTTACAGCTTAAACCACGACAACCCATAACCCTCAATGTTCTTAAACCATCACGCAAACATGAACCCCAGAGAGGATATGGCAGTTTTCAGTCTTGGTGTAGGCAATACTTCATTGCATCCAGAAAAAGGCAAGAGAAAAGCACATGCTAAGCAGTAAATCGTGTCATTTCTGAAAGGAACAAAACCCGCTAAGAAATAGTGGCCCAGTAAACATGTCAGATATTTATTTTAGGAAAAAAGTAAGTGAAAAACTGGTATTTCAATTGTGAATTTTAATCTGTCATTGTGTGCGTGTCAACGAGGATGCGCAAACTTTAATTTATGCCACTTCACAGATACAAAAGAAACCATTAAGACTTCGTATTTCCCAGAGAAAGAAGCAAGAAAAACAACACAAGACAGTTCAGTGAAATTAAACTCCATAAATACATTTTGATGAGGTTTTTTTGACAGGCCCTGAGGCTATGAGGTCACAACAGCCCCATGAAATCGTCAGATAATTCATTTGCACCAACTTGGATCCCTCCAGCTCATTTAAAGTTAACATTTGTTAACTTCCAAATCTATAAAAAGCAAAACCTGTAGAGAACACACCACTGTCATAACAGGTTAGACCGAAGGCCAGGCTGCTTTCAGACCACGCCTGGCTGTGACACTCTTTCTTGAGCAGGGACTACAGCTCCCAGGTCCCATAAACATCTCTGTGCCTTGCTGCTGTTACCAGCACTATGATTTTATCTTTAACAACTTATTTACTCTTCTTACCAGCACTACTGCATGTGCAAGATAAATACCAGTAGGACTAAAGGATGAAGCAATTCTTTTCCCACTTGCCTTTCACCTACAGCTTGAAATTGTGAATGTCACCAGTACCTCCAACATCACCACATGTCTTCTCATAATTCATAAAGGTATTAAATAATAGCCTGAGTCATTCAGATAAATTGTGTATTTCTAGTATTCATACACATTCATAAAGGGTGAGACTCAATGAGAGAGAGTAAACCCGTATATACCATTAGTGCATAAAATACTTAGATCTAGAACTTATCACGCTTTCATTACTGCGTATTGATTAGAGTATTTTTAATGGACAAGAAATGGAAAGAAAATGCATCCTTATTTATTCAATAGCCATTTGGGTTAAAAAAAAATGAATTCAGATCTTAATTATACACTGCCTTGTCTGAGCTGCATGATGAGACACACATTTCAAACTCACTTGAAGTTTTCCTTCAAACATCTTGTAGCTAAAAAATTCCTTTGTCAGGAATCAAAGGCTTCCCATAGATCAATGAACACAGCACCAAGCTTTTGATTTAGAGATATTTACCTACTTGTTAACAAAGGGAAACAATACAAAGCCCTGATTATCAGAAAAATACAAAACACACAAAGACAGCTTGTTCAGCACAGAAATCAAGCAAGTTCCTTAACGCAAAATTCTTCTCAGAAAAAAGACCCTTACACCAATTTGCCTCAACACCAATAAAAACAATAATAATCTAAAGGTCCTAACATCCAGGATCAGTTTTGTCACTCTCCTTGTAAACTGAAATTGTGATATTTTCATCCCACTTCCTGGGAAAACAGAGTAAGATCTTATAATTCATCAAAAAATAACCCAAGACACATATTTCTGTTTTGAATAAAACCAAATCCCAACAGCTGTAGCGCCTGTGCATCCCACTGGGCCAATCTAGTGGACTAAATATATCACATTGATACATGTGATATACAAATGATCTCTCTGATACTTACCTATTTTGTTTATAGAAATCCAAGAATATTCGCCCTCCCTTCCCTCTTACTGCATGTTATGGAGTGGTGGGTAGAACCCAGACAGCAGCTAGACACCCACACAGCCACTTGCTCACTCCCCCCCCAACAGGATGAAGGACAGAGTGAAGAAAAAGTGAGAAAACTCATCAGTGAAGATAAGGACAGTTAATAACTGAAGGGAATGGGGAGAGAGAACAAACAAGTGATGCAAAGACAACCACTCATCGCCTCCCACAAGCAGGCTGATGCCCCCCCACTACATTGGAAAACAAACCCCCCACATTGTTTACATCTGGGGAGCTGGAGGGGATGTTGCTGCTGAGCATTACGTTTTTTGGGATGGAGTGTCCCTCTGGCCAATCCGGTCAGATGTCCTGATTGCATCCACAGCCTCCATGGAAAGAGACAGCCTAGACATTGGGCAAGTGCTGCTCAGCAACAGCCAAAATGCTGGTGGGTTATCAATACTATTTGAGTCACAACTTCACAACACAGCACCATATGGGCTACTACGAAGAAAGTTAACTCCATCCCACCACCCAAAAGGATGGGGCATAAGTTATTAATATATAATACCAAAGTTAAGAATAGATCTCTTTAAAATTCTTCTTCCATCTGCCTTTTCTATAAAAATGTCAGCATTTGATGTGAATTCCACTTGTCATAGCCAAATTTCACGAGAATTCCTTAAATCTGACAAGTCTTATTTTTAAGTAAAATCTTCTGTAATTTCACTAAAAACCTCCAAAGCTAAAAATGCTTTTAAAAGTTCAGGAATTCTTTCTGTTATCCCTCTTGTTTTACTCTTCCCAGCAAATATAGATTACAAATACTAACTTATTTCTGCATCCCAAAGAAATTCTTCCTTATCCCCAGAGTAACCACAGATCTAACATTCATGCAAAAGAAATGTGGACCCTATAGTACTGAGTCAGATACATCATATTCATGTGAAGCCATTAAAAGACATTTACTGTATTTATTTCTGCAAGTATCCGGCATGCCAACACATTTTACAACTTTATGCTACTATATGCAGGAAATATATGTAAATGGAGTATCCACTGTGAAATACTCATTTTCTGTACTTCTCTTTTTCTTGGTTGGGGGAAGAGAGAGAAACGAAAGATTCTATCAGGGGTTTGAGAGAGAAATATTACGTACTGTGGATTGTCTTGAGGAATTAAAATGTCCCTTGGTTATCATATTCCAAAGCAAAACCTATTACACTCATTCTGCATATATTATGGAAGTTTTAAATCCCTTCAGACATAGAATCAATTAAGCACATCCTTAGAAGATGGTTATACAGGTAACGGAACAATTCATAGGGATGTTTAAAACTTCATTAAGGGGTACAGGTAAATTGTATTAAGATTTATTTAACTGACTCAGCATTCAAACAATTCAAATACACTGCTAACTAGAATCACGTTATCTGACTAAGCAGTGCTTTCAGAAAAGACCAAAGAAAATATTGGGAAGCGCCCAGTTTTTACACCTCCTTTAGAATTTTCTTACACAGAATCTACAAGCAGACTGAAGGACAAGGCTGTAACCAAGTTATAAAACTGCAGCAACTTTAATGCCCTGACACGGAAACAATCAGCATGGGCAGGGAATGCTGGGAGGGGTGTGAAGGACAGGCAGTTAGATACAGACAGCAAGATCCCAAAATCAGGATGAAAATCTGGATCACATGCATGCAAGTGAAAGAGACAGGGTTACTAAGCTGAATTTTGTGATATTAGGTGAATGCAAATAAAATGAGAGTACATCACATTACCTCTAGATATCCCAGAGACGATGACAGAAGCGATTAGGTCACAGCTACACACCATATGTCTACTGTCTAAAGCACGAAGTCAAGCAGATAAACAAGACAGCAACAACAAACAAACAAAACCACGTTTGGGGAATGGCAAAATACACGCTTTACAACATAATCCTGCCAAGTAAAAGAGTTCCAGAAAAGTGCTTTCAAAATACAACTGGTGATTCCTCGCTAATACTGAAGAAAAAATCAAGCTCTTGACTCTTCTGTGCCTGTTTCAAAAGAGCCAAAATGGCATATTACTAAATAATATCATTTAAATAATTGCATAGATAAAGTGGGTTTGGAAAACAGTCATATTTAACTTTCCAGAATTATAACCAAAAATTATCTTTAATCTGTATATAGAAGTATAAGCACCTTAATCAACCGAAGTGCCTTAATCCATAAAGCCAGACATTTACAGAACAATTTCATCAGAGGCTGGCTATTTTGACAACACTATTGGGTCTTATCGTTAAGTGCTGTAGTGCTTCAAACACAGCCACTGGTATATGTTAAAACATTTATGAGTACACTTTGCTGGCATCCAGTTTAGGATACTTTATTTTTAGGACATTTCATCGGAGACCTTAAATCAGAAGTTCTGTTCAGGTGATAGTTTTTCTTTTCCTCTACCCACTCATTATGGAAGAGTATCTTTTATCAGTACACAATGCATCAATAGTTCTTTTAACCAACTCTCAGTAGTACCAAATACTTGGTTTGTAGTTAAATGGGACCGAATAAATATGTTAGAAAAGACTGATGAAAAAATGAATCTAATGAATCTAATGATTAAGGTAAAATATGTAATCATTTTTATTGCCTGCAAAAAACATATGCATATGTATAGTATTAGTAATAAAACATACTAAATAATTTTCCTAAGCTACTTTAGCAGTCAGAACAAAAAATATGCTATATAAAGTCCTACAGTTATTTCACGTATTCTGAGTTCAAATCCCAGGATCAATTTAGATATATACACTCACAATGCCTCAAAATATGTATCTGTTCTTTATGATGTGTATAATGTCAACCCCCTTGCCAAGTAACAGAACATCCTTTTCAGATTAGAAAAGTGCAAGTGGAAGACAAAAGTACTGCTATTTATCTCGAGGTTCTGTACCTGCTCTCAGCAGAGCAGCATCACTGCCTTGCAAAACTTGTGGAAATTATTTGTACCCCCTATAACGTACTGATTACAGAAACTGGGCACAAACTACATGAACACTTGTAAGGATCTGAGTTTTCATTCAAATTAGTTTTACTGTCAAAATAAAAACAACCCAGAGTTTCAGTGGCTTTGACCTCAAAAAAGTGGTTAATACGCTATTCTCTAAAGAGTTTTTTTCTGGTTCATCTATTTATTTCGCCATTCCCCAATGTAAAGTGAGTTTATTCTGAGAAATAACAATTTTCTTCTAGGTTCAAAGACAACATAGGGCTCATCCGTTACCTATTATATAGTAAATATAATTTTTGTCGAATAAAACTGTACCATAGATCTCTTCATCTTTCAAAACAATAATTTCACACTTGTTCACTCTAAAATTCTGACTGAAACAAACTAATCGGAATAATAGCAAAGTTCATCAATATAAAGTTCAAAGCAAGAAGTTACTTTCAGTTGTCTTATATTTACAAATATTGTTTTGAAACAAAACCAGAACAGTATATCTATACTGATGCCTCCCCTCCTTAGAAGCTAAAACCAAGTCAAGTTTTTAATTTAGCTCTTGAACAATCACACCAATAATGATAACAGATGCACCCTTTATCAAGGCTGAAAAGACATCCTGCTGTGCATATTCATCAAGAACATGAGGCTATTACAACAGAGATAGTTTAAAACTCTCTAGTCTTGATTATGCGAGTGGAAAGTGAAAAATGTCTCATCCTTCCATAGAGCTGGAGCCCTTTTTTGCTCTCTTTCATCCCTTTTAAGGAGAAGTAACATGTATAAAGTAAGACTAGCAGTTAGAGCATAGCCAGAGGGTCAAGCGATGCGATTACCGCGCTCCAGTCAGCACCTGGGAGACACATCTGGAGCACTCCATCCAGCCTCCCATTCCCTTGAACATGAAACACATTGACGAAGTCGAGCTCAACAAATGGAAGGCCACCACAACAGTGGGAAACTGGAGAAAGCACTGTATGGGAAGGGGCTGAGAAAGACGAATTTGTTGTATAAGACTGAAGAGAACGTTCAAATGGTAGGCGATTGCTGTCCTCAACTACTTAATAGCAACTGGTTTGCTGTTGCAAATGTTTTAGACTGTGCCAGGAGGACCAAGCTGCAACACTGGTAAAATTCCTGGAAAAGTCAGATCTGCTGACACAGAGAAATTAGAAAGAGTATACTTAGTATAACTTTGTATAACTTATTAATACTAAACTTAGTATAACTTATTATTTAACTTAATTATAACTTATTAATTAGTAATTAGAAAGAGTATACTTAGTATACTCTTTAGTATACTTAGACTTCAGTATGGTAAAGCAGCTAGACTTAGTCTTTGGAATGGTCCCTCCCAGAACACCAGCTAAATCAACGTTTAGGGTTTTACATCGCCTAATACGGATGAAATGCAGGCACATTTTGTGGGTGCTTTCAGCAGCCACAAAGGTTAATAAACTCTAGCTCTTCAGTGGCGTCATTAATAAACAGGGCTTTCTCTCACAGTACAGGAGAAGGTTCTCCAGTTCCTGGCCAAAATTTCATTTGATGGCTCTCTTTATGAAAAGAAAGGCTAACAGTTCCATTTCAGCAACGATAGATGTATTTGACACCAAAAGAAATGAGAGAGGAGTAGTGGAAGACTAAATGTATTCAAAACCCAAACATAATTTTGTCCAGGCTTCTTGGCTCCATTTAGTAAGTATGATGGGAAGAAGTAGAACTCTTATTAATAGCACAGAAAGCAGAGGAACTCTTGAAAAACTACTGCTGGCTGCAGTTAATGACTGCAAATGGAATGTGTCCGGTTGTTTATTGATTATTCCATCGTATTTAAGAATACCCTTACATATAAAGCAGCAGTCTGGAAAGTGATATTGATTTCAGCTTGATAATTACAACCCAAACAGTCCTTTTGTAATACAAAGCTTTATTTAATAAAATATTTACTATCAAGTTCTTTGGGCCATACAGTACAAATAATTACCACCCATGATCTCTTACAGCAGCAAAAAACGTAGACTCTACCAAAATACTAGTCACTGTCTTCACCACAGCAGAACACAACTACGTATTCCAAGCTTCCTATTCACACTTGGCAAATAAACAGCCTCAATTGTGAGAGATACTTACAAATTCCTTTGAGATTAAAAGGTACTATCAACATATTAAATATTTGCTATTTTAATTCCCACTAGCCTGCACTACATCACCTTAAATACTATTGCACTCAGTACAGTGGGCTAGGCATATAAAACCAAGACAGATACAAAACACAGGTAAACAAACAGTTGATTTATTCCTATCACAAAGTACTTTTTCTCAGAGAACAGTTGGTACTCTAATTAGAAAGCACTAAAAAGAATGATTGATAATTCACCTAAATGCTACCTTTTCCTTATCATCATCTGCGTTATGATTAGCTGTAATTAGAGATGACTTTCCATCAATTTAAATAAATCTGCAGCCACTTAATGAAAAATAGTCTGAGAATGTTTCTGTCTCCATTTCTCAGCAGGGAGGGTCAGGAGGCCATTAGAATACTAAATCTGAATGGCCATAAAGCAGCATTCAGGATAAGGAAGGATATTTTATTTTTATCTAGCACACTGACAATGAAATGAAAATACATTCAGTATATTAATTCTCATTCAAAATTGAAAGTAAGTTTAAAATAATGTATTCTAAGATAAGCTGTTCCAGTATAGGATGGATGTCCAGGTCCAAATAATCATTTCCTAGATACTGTCTGTCACAGTTCAGACAAGGTCAGTTACCATGAATCTTTTTGGCAATAAAATAACATTTTTTCACTCAATATATTAAGTATTAATGCTCTTTACACAATATAATTAATGCACAATGCCTTGTAAAAGCATAAATTGCCGACACATTTGCTCCAAAGTATATATATTGTCTTCAGAAGCTAAAATCGCTCCCCCCTTTAAACCACTTTTCTCCTTTACTCAGGAATGTAACGCTGCAGAAATAAAGCAAGCAAAAATAGCCAGGACAGCGTTGGTACCACGCTGGTCTGCTCCACCATAGTAGAGAACAAACCAGGTCTGTCTCTGAAACCACACACTGGAGTCAAACATTCTCCTGAGCATCACATCAAGCAAAGAACTGGAGCTTTGTCACTCCTCAAAAGCCTATTCCATACACCGCTGAAACTGAAACTTGAAATCTCTTTTAAAAGGCAACACTATGAAGTCTGTCACTTGCCGTCACCATACGAGTTATTTAACTTTAACCAGAACGTTGTTGGCACCCTGAGTTCTACCTGCAGGAAAAACAGATGCAATTTCTGACAAAGTAATATTTCTAAGTCAGAACGATTTTTCTAAGGTAGCTGCATGAAGTAATATCAGTATGTTTTTATAATATACATCATTTGTTAAAGATCAAATTGGAATGGCATACAAAGTTCCTTCATCTTTTAAATTTGTTCAGTCTATTGACTATTTCACTGATTTATGGACTAGGATGAAATGCTGGTGATGGCTACACAGAGACCTTCAGCTGTGGTAAAAGAAAATCTCTTCACTCTAATGGTTCTACTTGATATTCTATTTAAATCATAGAATGGTTAGGGTTGAAATGGACCTTAAAATCATCTATGTCCAGCCCTTTGCCATGGACAGGAACACCTCACACTAGACCATGTTGCCCAAGGCTCTGTCCAACCTGGCCTTGAACGCCTCCAAGGATGGAGCATTTAACACTTTTAGGGGCAACCTGTGCCAGTGCCTCAGCACCCTCACAATAAAGAACTTTGTCCTTACATCTAACCTGAACTTCCCCTGTTTACATTCAAATCCATTACTCCTTGTCCTGTCACTACAGTCCCTGATGAAGAGTCTCTGTCCAGCATCCCTGTAGGTCCCCTTCAGATACTGGAAGCTGCTCTGAGGTCTCCACGCAGCCTTCTCTCCTCCAGGCTGAACAGCCCCAACTTCTTACAGGTAGAAATGGGAAACTATGAATCTACAAATTAGAAATGCTCAGCAAATATTTTATAGATAACTGGCACAACAGTATCCATCATCATTTTATTTCATAAATGCTAATGAGAGTCCTTCAAGAGGAGGTCTGAATGTTGTTTTTATGCTACCAATAGAGTCAAAGGCTACCTGGAGAAGCATTTACCTTTCCAAGGTCTTTATAAATTCTAATATGTTTCAGAACTTATAAAATCACTAAGACTCTTGCATTTTGCAATGCTTTAGAACTTGAATTAGTACTTTTTAAAGTCACACAGCAAAGTTCATTTAAAACAATACTACATTAATTCTAGTTGCAGTGGTACTTGTTAAATGCCCAGTTAACGAGAAACAAACCAAAATCTATAACCTGTGTGCAGCTTATTTCACTGCTGACAAATCCAGGCTTTTTTATACATTTGTGCCCAAGCTCAAGAAACCATATCAAAACACACCTCCAAATACTGATGTCTTTTGATCATCTGAGAGCGATCATCTTGAAGTGAAGTATGTACAGGAGATGAGGAAACACACAAGTGGCATGTCTGTGATTTCAGTTCAGCACTTCAGTCAAGGTGAATTCTCAGTGTGCAGCATCTTTAAAAATCCAGTCACTTACTCAGGCAACTGTATCTCTGTGTTAAATTTAGACAGGCATATATTTATATGAACATTATCATTTATCTCCACAATGCTTCTAAGATGCTGCACACTCTAAATTTTTTAAGCACTACTCCTGTTCCACCTGTTATAACAGCCCTGTGTTTTGGACAAAAAAGGACTGCTCTATTTTGTGTTTCCATGTGTTCACACATTACTACAGAAAAGATCACAGTATCCCTCTAAGATGCCACACCAATCAAGTTCTCATTTCTTAAAATGATTACTGTTTGTTAAAAGAGAGGAAAAAAAGGGGATGAGGGAAATAAAAAGTAATTTTGAAAGCTGCAGAGTATACTATTGGATCAGTAATTAAAAACAAGCCCAAAAGACATACAGACTCTTCTCACAGCTCCAAGTAGAGGCCAAAAGGCAGAACACATCTGTCTCTTGCTTTTCAGCTTTTAATGGAGGATTTAATACATATTCTCAGCACAACTGTGTTAGGTGTCTCATATAAGACAGACACAGAAGCAAGCTCATATGATGCAAAGTTACTTAAAGACCAGTACCAGATCCCCTGACAAAACTTTCAAAGGCACCAGTTCAGGGCAAGGAAGAAGGCAAACCAGCTTCCAACCTCTCTGCTTGTGCACCAGCAGTGCAGGTAAGCCATATTTAATCAGCTGTTTTGTACAGCAGGTTTCAGGTACTATGGCAGTACAACAATAAAGAAAAGTTCAGTACACATGGAGCAGTTTCAGCACAGCCTTTATGGTGCGGGGCCAAGAGATATAAAAAGATCCGATTAGCATCTGAAATCACCCTTTCAATATAACAGCCCAACATACAAGCAATCGCTCTACTCTCTTGGTAGCAATTTGGTATCACCTTTGCAACAGCAGTGCAGCTTTGAAACAGCACTTAAAACTTCACTGCTTCCTTGCTAATGCTTATGTCAAGCCATAAAGGTAAAAGTAAGTTCAGACAGAGAAGGGAAAATTCTCTTTGTGACGAACACAAGCAGAGAGCTGCTTCCACAGCTGCTTTTTGGCTGCAAGTCATTGGAAAAGTCTAAAGACTTCTGCCACAGGTATTTTACTCCTGCTGGGGAGTCAAATGACTCTTTTCTAACTGGTTCTTATGCAACCAGCAGCAATCTTCACATGACTGTGGTGTGTTCCTGTATTAGACAAAACCATCCAGATCAAAGTTCAGAGGTTATTACTTCCAACTGACTTCTTCTTCCAGCTCAATGCATCCAGTTTAGAACAGGACAAAATCAGTGACCTTATAAATAATTTTATGTATCTTTTTATAGTCTGGACTGATCATGTGGAGGTACATCTGGCATTCTCCTAGACAATACATTTTAACGCGCATCTTTATTTTGCCTCATGTCCCACAAACAAGATAGCATATTAAAATTACTAGAGAGAACCTCTCTGCATGGAATACAGCAGGTATTCCAGCTGTATTCTGGGCCAGGCATAAACCAGTTACGGTTTGGAACTACAAAGGCAGACTAAGGCAGTGCAGACTTGCTAGTCTGGGAAGTTAACACACATGTTAGGTATTAGAAACTACACAACTCTGAAGGAAAACTCATCTCTAAACCTATATTCAGCTAATAACATTTAAAAATAATTTCAGAGAACCTGATTGCTTGATTGAACAAGTTCATTTTCACTGTTCCTTATCTTGGATTTAACCATAAAAGAACGTATGTTACTATAGCAAGAGCAGCTCTTGTACCTTGAGGCTTCTATAATTCTCTGAATCACCACCATTCTTTAATATGCCCAACATATATGCCTAAGGCAATACAATATTAAATACCATTTCAAAAGTGTGAGCTTACCGTGTGTATAGCACTCAGTGTCTGCACTAATGTGAACCTTTTACTGAAGAAATCACGTGCTGTATAGATACAAATGATTGGTTTTTACAACTGTATTGAGCATCAGTATTCTGGTCATAGTAAGGATAAACAATATTTATTCTGAAAACTTGAAAAGAAAAAGAAAGTGACAGAGAAGCCCAACTGGGAACAAAGATAACAGCGGCACTATGTTGATCTTCCTTCAACTCTCTACAATGAGTAAAAGGTTAATTTTCCTTATTAAAAACGTTAGCTGAGCTGCTGCTGCCTCTACCAATGTTTGGATCACATTCCAAGAGTTTAAGAATTATAGTTTACCAATGCTGCCATGGTCTCTGCTGTAACTTTGTGGAGTTTTATGAAACAGACTCAGCTGGTGCATAGAACTTAGTCTTGTTATTTGAATGCAAGACAGTGCACTGTAATCTGTCTGTTTTCCAATGTATTAGATTAACATTTATCTCTTTAAGCACACAGCTTATCTGTCAAAAAAATCCTCTACAGCGTCTGGAGCTGTGTCTCCAAAGAGAGTGTCCTAGTTCCACACAGACTGTTATTTAGTGTCCCAATTTTCTTCACTTTGATAAAGAATAAATCTATTCAGTTCTGACAAGTTGATTAACAACAATCAGCATATTTTCAGGAAAACAGATCGCAGAAAAACTGCAAAACTGCAAATAGATGAGAATACATCCATTTTTGACATGGCAGAAATGTACATCAATTCCAAATATGAATGGCAGCAATAAAGTCAAAGCAGAACTCAAGTAGGGCTCCTTGTGCAAGAATTACACCTGCTAGCAAGTATTTTCATGCTCCAAATGCATGACTTGAGCCCAAAATTGTTCTTTGAAAGATGAAATAGTTTCTACAGTTTCTAAAGCTTTCATTTCAACATAAGTCTTTCTAACCTTATAACCACAAAAATCATCTCCACAAACTAGGTTGAAGCTGTTTCATCATATCAGCGAGAGTAAGAAACAGGCATTCGTCTTTGCCTTCCCAATTTCTAACCTCTTCTGCCATAATAATGTATAATACAAGTCAACCTATCTTTCCACCAACCAGCAACTGTACCTCTCCTCATCCACTTCCCTATGCTTGCTTTTGTTGCTGCTTCGTGAATTATTGGGTCAATTTGGACTTGCTCATTCTCACAAAACTCCACTGCTTTCCAATTAATCCTAGAACAGGATTCAGAAGCTGCACTGCTTCACAATAAATCTGGTTAAAAAGGGTATAGTTTAGCACTTGTGTAAAGAATGGAGTTTCTCCACCCAAAACTGACTATTAAAGATCTGAACTCCTGAATCTGTTATAATCATCTGCCCACAGAGGTATGGTTACAGTACCAGAACGTATACATTTTAACAGTCAAATCATGTAATATTTTATTATTAATATAAGAATGTTATATATTAGATTGCTATATAATACATATCACTGTTATATTAGCACTGCTGTTGTTGAAAAAACAGAATACTCTTAATAATAAACTGAGGGATGTGCAGCCTATGATTTTTGTTTTTGAAATTATATATGTGGACTGAAATTTGGGCTACTGCTATCAGCTTACATTACGCCATAACCTGTGTGAAAGCTAATGAGAACTTATTTACCATGGCATTCCTGGCTTTAGGTTGAAAAAGCATAGGATTCTGTGACAGGAAAAAAAAAGATCTTAGGAGGAGCAGATGGAAGTAGGCCCTAGTGTCCTACGCCTTAGGGTTTAACAGTGCTGCTCTGCTGTATCCTGAGAAGGTGGGTAAGCCTTGACTCTCATGACTACATGCAGAGCATTCTTTCACGAAAAGCATTCCAAGAAATTCTGTATTAATTACCGGAATTTCTTGTGCAATAAGCTGTAAGCAAATTTCAGAAACATTCTACCTCTGTGACTTACAGCTCAAATAGTTGTACCTCATCTGACACAGAAACAAAGAGCGAATATATAGAAATAGTCCTTCTTTTAAAATGGGGAATTCCTTGAGGGATTAAATAGACTAATGGCAACAAGGAATACCAGATTTCAAAACTTTCACCTCTGTCCCTGTTACTCAGCAGGTGATAACCTTCTTCAGCAAATGCTTTTTTTCTACCACTTGCATATATTTCCAGGAGTTTAACAGAATATATGTTATGTATTCAAGAACTTCTGCAAAGTGACAGACGGAGATATGACCTGATGACCATTACAAGTACCTCAACTCTTCAAACTGGG
>JAOEHY010036554.1:4276-16984 GCA_025447955.1 Psilopsiagon aurifrons | reverse complement strand
CAGGGATGGGGCAGCCACAGCTTCTCTGGGCACCCTGTGCCAGCGCCTCAGCACCCTCACAGGGAAGAGCTTCTTCACACAAGGCTCGTAGGATCTCACTCCTTATTTGCTGTTGTGCTCCGCTGCTGTTTTACAGCCTGGTTGCTTTAAATCATCCTTTGGCATACCTGTCCCTGGGGATCTGTACCTTGAGCTCCTCTGTTGTTTCCCCATCAGTCCCTATGCTGCTCTGCTTCCCCTGGGTGTTGTGCAGTGATTAAAGCTTCTGGGATGCTCAGATACAGTGGGGATAAGGGATACCCAAGGAAGATAGCTGGAATTATCAATGACTGCTTGGAAGAAATGGAACTGTTAGTTTGCAACCCCATCACATCTGTAGTTATAAATAATACATGTAATAGTTGATAGTATAACATATTGGTATTATAGTAATCTGCTGAGATAAAGGTTTGAGGGCAGTTAATAGCATCTTGATAGTGTCAGCTAGTAATGGGGATCCAGGGCAGTGCCTCACGCGGCACATTGCCCCATTCCCTGCCCTATGACATGCCACATCCCCACTGACTCCGTCCAAAGGTTTTCACCTTCTCCAAAAAGCAAAAAATCAAGGGAAAAAAAAGGACTAAATATAGAAGATGGGTTCGTTTTGCGCTGGATGGCTCAGCCCTGCAGACTCCAGATCCCACTCCATGCCACATTTTAGAAGATGTGATATGTCTGCCTCCATCCTCATCCTTCCTGAGTCTCTGTAATCCCAAATATAACCGGGCAGGGCCCGGAGCAGCGCGCACATCCCAGGCAGCAGCGCCCCAGCCCATGGCCACCGTCGCTGTCATCGTCGTCTTCGCCCCGTGACCCGGGACCGCCGCCGGATGAGGAGCGGGGGGGAGGCGTGCGGGAGCGCAGCCGGGATCCCGCCGCAGGAGCCGGGAGCCGAGGATGCACGCAGCTGAAAAGGGAGGTAAGGAAAGCTTGGCCATGAGCGGGATGCGATGGAAGAGCAGCGAGCCGGCGGCGGGGGCACCATCAACCGGGGGACCTTGTTTACGGCACATTTGTGCTGAGTAATCAGTGGGAGCGCACGCTGGGATCCTGCAGCTCGGGAAAAATCCTGCTTTAGAGCCCTGTTGTGTAATGGGTTTGAGGGTTTGCACTGCAAACGGCTTCTCTCGGCAGGGCAGCACGGTGGGCAAGCCGAGGGGATGGAATTCGGCAAGCTCTACCTGGGCACGGAGTGTTGAATAACCTCCCTCCTGCTCTGGGTACCCCAAAACGAGCATTTCTTCTTGCCATCCCGGCAGAGCTGTTTGTGCATTTTAGGATGGTGAAAGCCATTCGGCATATTACTTTCAATGAATCAAAATGAAGCGATTTTCTGGCTTTAAATAACAGTTGTAGCCTGTATGTGAACATAGCTGTACTTCCTACCAGAGGGGTAACGGGGGTATATAAATGCTGCTATGAATTACTGATGTCTAGCCTCTCACAGCGCATCCACTGTGAAGCTGACCTTCAACCCCCCCATTTTTTTATGCTGACACAAACACAGAGCTGCATTCCCTTGAAAAACACTGCTTTAGGTCAAAAAAAGAGTAAAACCACACAGCTGTGTGCATACATCATTGCTTTTGCTTTGGTCTTTCTGAGGGAGCTCCGGCTGGAGTGTTCAGGGTGGGGGGAGCAGGGATGGGGCTGCTCCCTATGGCACCGCTGCTCCAGGTAGGTGTTTATCCCCCTCGGCATCACCTTGGGAGCACTGTGACTTTAAATCAGAACATATTTGATGTCTCACTGATGTATTTGTGGCTGTTGTTACTATAGTCTTATTTTGGATACTGCCAAGGAGAGGAGAGGGAGGAGGAGGAGAAGAAGGGCGAGGAATATCTTGGACAGGCCCCAGGTCCACAAAGTACGGACTTCATTCACCTTCTGCATCTGGACCAGGGCCTCCATCTTCGGCTGTCCCTTCAGCTGTGGATTTCTCTTAGTCATAGCCCTCCCCGAGAACAAAATATAGATGAAAACTCAGCGTACCAAGGAATTCAGATGGCACAGGCAGCAGGAAGGCAAGCCGGGCTGCACTATATTTAGCTGCCTGTCACACAGCCGGCTTGTTTATGGTCCCAGAAACGCTCCCAGCAGATAGATGCAGCATTTTGGAGTGGCTGCAGCCTTTAAGGAGGAACCGCATCTTGTCCTTGGGAGCCAGGTTTTCCCTGCGCACTGCCAGCAGCGTTAAGCGCCAGCGTTTAATTGCTGACCCGACTAATCCACTGCGGATTAATGCCGGGGCCTCCCGCTGCACCCGCAGCCGCGAGCCCGCAGAGCTGGATTTTGGGGCAGGATTTGCTAAAATCCATCCCGCTTCACTGCAAAAATGTGGTTGGCAGCCCAAGGGCTGTGTGGGAAAGGGAAGTGCTGGACCGTAGTGATGGAGAGTTTGGTACCCAGATGTGCCACGCAGGTTTTGGGGTCAAAATTGGGGTATTGCTCGGTGCTGACAAGCAGGGTTGTGTTTTATCTCACCTCCAGCTCTGCTCAGGTGGCTGAAGTTCCCTTTGCAAAGGCAGTTAGCATCATTAGCACATGAGGGACAGAATCAGGTTTCAGTTGGAATGGACCTTAAAGATCGTCTAGTCCAACCCTCTGCCATGGGGTATGTATGTGATATAGCAAAGGATATAATGCAAGCATCTAGTTAAAGATCTAGTTGAACCCCGATCTAGTTGATGTCCCTGATCATTGCAGGGGGCTCAGACTAGATGATCTTTGAGGTCCCTTCCAACCCAAGCCATTCTATGATTCTATGATCTATAATGAACATCCAGACCCAAAGGGGTGGCTGCTCCTCCTGTGGGATGCTTCGGAACTGGGGAAACACCTGAAACCATTGTGGAGCTTCTCATGTGGGTCTGAGCTTTGCTGGATGTGGATTTGGGGGATCATGGTGTGGAAATCCCAGCTGTGCCTGTACCGGATCGAGATACAGTCATTTCCATCCACCGTGAAAATTGGATTATAGATGCTTCTTCAGGGTGGATAAAGCAGCCACAGGAAGCTCTCAATATGAAAATGCTCTAAATATTACTTTTCATTCTTTATATTGAATTAGAAATAGCATTTTATGAAGTCTTAACGGTAGCTTACATTACAATAGCATACGAGGCCCTGTTTTGACTGGCACTGTAAGCAACATACAGATTTCTTTCTCTTGAGTAAGTTCTTGTCTTCAGTAACCAGAAGAGGATGGGAAATGACAACACTTCCATCCCTGAATCCTGGCTGGGAAGCAGAGAGGTGGAGAAACCACAAGTGCAGAACAATGCAGGGAGACTGAGGCGAGGGCAGGATTTTCTCCCACCCCTCTGAAATGGGAAGTTTGCAATGCAGGAAACTTGTGAAGTTTATTCCCTTTCCCAGACCATGTTCTGAAGGGATACAACCCCCCCCAAATGCTCAATTTCCTTTTCCAAGGAATAGTTTACATGGAAAACTTTCAAGGGGTTGGATGCAGGCAGGCTCTGCCTCTGCCCACATTTACTCCCAGCTTTTGTTTTGCACCCAACAGATTTCAGGAGGTGTTTAAACTGAAGCCATCCACATCAGATTCCCAACCTGGGAGCCACAAGGCATAGGTATCTTAAAGCCACGGGGTACAGAGCAGCTCCTGCAGAATGGCTGCGTGAATGTACCTGGTGATAAACTCTTTCCTGCTCTCAGTCGTGTTGAAAACCTGAGCTGGGTCTGCGGGGAGCCATCGGGGGGGAACCACCAGCGCTGTTTGAGAGCATCCCATAGTGTGGAGCAGCTCCTGCTGAACCCATACAGCAGTGCTGGAGGCATTGCCAGGGGAGGAAGATTGCTTTGAGTCCTTTCTGCTGAATCTAGCTTCATTGGATTAGAATCATAGAATCTCAGAATGGTTTGGGTGGGAAAGGACCTTCAGTTCACCCAGTTCCAACCCCGTGCCATGGGCAGGGACACCAGGTTGCTCAAGGCCCCGATGTTCATGAAGCTTTTCTATTGCTTGGTGTCCTGTTGGCATCCCAGCAATGTATTCCACAAGAATGCTGATTCAGTTAGTGTTGTAGGAGACACTGAAGTGTGGTTTGCTGCCTTTCATGGTGTATATGGGTCACAAGGAGAAGGATGAGGGCATCATACCCAGCCTTGCTCCATGCCTTGCTTGTAAAGCCACTGAGGACCAGACTTCTGGCTCCTATACTGCTGAATTTATAGCCTGCATCCACGAGGATCTGTTGCAAGCTATTCCCATGCCGATGCAACTGGGTGACTCTCCCCTTGAATCACATCCAAGCCATTCTTCCAAAACTGCAGAGCACCACACGCATTTGAAAGCAGCATCGTGGGAGAGAGCAGATGCAGCCTTGGAGAGACTGCTTCAGTATTACTTTGGAAAGGATGAGCAGTTATAACCCAAACTGCATCAGCTGGATGTGATACAGGGCCTGTAAGTCAGGAGATGCTGCGAGCTGAGAGAGACATCATATTTTAATGCTTTATATAGCAGCCAGAACAACAAAGCTCTAATAATGTATTTTTTCCTATTAGTATTAGATGAAAAATATGCTGCCCAAGTCTGTAAGAAGTTAGAACCACTTTAATGGGGATGTGGTGGGTTTCTGGCTAACCTTCTGACTCATCTCTATCGTCTTAACCTTTGTCACCAGACCTCACTTACACATCCACCCAAGAGAAACCATCACTTTGAAGCTCCGAGTGAGGATATTCATCCCCTGGCCCACCCCCCAAAGGAAGCCTTCATCCCATACATCCTAAAATGAAGTAGCAATAGGAGTGGATGAGGTGAGCAACAGCCATCAGCATGGGCTGGCAGTGCCAGTGTAATTTCCCTTCTGTTTTCATGGGAAGACTCAGTGTGTGGAGGGGTCCTTGGTTGGAGCTCCCTGACTGTTTTCATTGTAGTATCTGCTGCTGGAGCCTGATCCTGAGCGCATCAGCAGTAGCTGAAGCCACCCTGCAATGACTCCCTTGTGTCATTTTCCTCCTTGTCTTTGCCACCGGCCGTTTTCCCAATGCAGACAATCACCTGATGCAAAGAAATGCAATATTTGGACTTTCTGAGTTTAAACCCCCCAAGATCTGGATGTTGTGTTGTTTTAAATGCCAGTGCTAATGCACGCTTGCATTACAAGTGCACTGAGTAACTCAGCTTTGTGACTCGTTGCAAGTTGCAAGCAGGTTTAATGCAAAGCTGAGATTTTTCCAAATCTATGGGGCATCTATGGCCCCACTTCTTTGTTGGCTAACGTATGTAGAACTTCTCCTGTTGCTAATGGAAATGGTTGCGTGTTTCTCAACTGCTGCCTTTCATTCTAGCAGGGATCACACACAGACGTATCTTGCAGGCTCACAAATGGCTTTACGAGGGCTGTACCTGGATTTTTCTTGGTATTTAGCCACTTACAGTGAACAGGAAATGAGGAATAAACTGCAGTTAGGCAGCAAAGCATCTGATTCTTACCTAAATATCTGATTTCAGCCAGAGGAATTGTATGCATGGCTGAACCGCTTCCAATTTTGAGGCTGGAGACCTCCTGAGCATGGAGTCCTATTTGAAGGCTCCTTATAGCCTGGGTTTTCCCATGCATTTCTCCACTCTCTTGGTGAAGCACGTACATTTTTAGTACCTACAGCAGCCTTTGGCAAGCAGCTCCATAGCTCAGCATTGCTGAGGAGCCAGTCAAGTCCTTAAATACTCCCAAACGAAGTCTTGGGCTGAAATGAGTGAGTTGTGTGTCATCCTGACAGCGCTTCAACAAGACTGAAAGGCAAGAAATACAACAATATGCAGACACAGCAATGCTCTTAATGGTGTGTGCTGTCACGGAGAGGAAAGGATGGGAGAGAAGATAGTAAGAGAGTCACACACCAGTCATCTGCTAAGGTTTCTGATAGCATGGGGTGAAGCTGTCCCCCTCAAAGCCTCCAGATGCTCTCAGGAGCATCATACTCAAGTTTTGATCTCTGAGCAGAAGGAATGCTTTTATGGGAGTGGTTGTGGCGCTTTTTCTGCCATCAGTGCTCCTGCCAACAAGGGTTTCCTTCTACAGCTGCCTGCATGAGGACCATGAGCACCTCTGAAATGAAATCAGGGCTGTTGCTTGACAAATCCTTGTGACTATGTTTGTCAGTGTCCATTCACTGAAGAACACGTGCACTGGAGCTCCAGCTGCTGAAGCTGAGCATTGCAGTTAGGTTTCACTACAGCAAAGGCTCAAGGCTTCCTCTGATGAAGGAAAGCAAAGGCTTAACTGAGTCTAACACTGATAATCAACTCAAGCTTTCTCAGGACCACCCTTGCTATATATTAGAAATGAGCAAACCAGGAGTGGCCAGTTTGGAAGTTCCTGCATATTGGGTGGGGTTAACAAAGGGTTAGAGCATTTGACCCCCCTCTCTCCATCTGGATCCACAGAACCCAGCCCTATTTGCCTATTCCTGGGGACACACTGCACTCCACACAGGTAACTGCTCATAGGTAGGCTGTGACGGTTCCTTATTTCTCCAGTAAACCCAAGCATGGACATACTATCCCCATGTAGAGAGGCAGGAAGCACATGGCCATCCTTGACTCCAGTCCAAATACCACTTATTTATCCTCTGCACAAGTCCAGCTACTGCTTTGCAATCTTATTTCTGGCCCTGTACCAAAAGCCTCTACCCATTCTGCTATCACGTTATGGGAATCAATTCTCCTGGCCAGCCCATGGCACTTCCGAAGTAGTGAATGGAGCCTCCAGATGAGAGGGCAAGATCCTTGCTGTATATGTCATATATACCCCAAAGCCATTTGTGTTTGATCTGTATCTCATCTCAACATGGAAATGTGGAGAGCTTATTCTACAGGAGTAGGAACTGCAAT
Organism: Psilopsiagon aurifrons; assembly: GCA_025447955.1. NCBI lineage: Eukaryota > Metazoa > Chordata > Aves > Psittaciformes > Psittacidae > Psilopsiagon > Psilopsiagon aurifrons. The sequence goes on along the minus strand of JAOEHY010036554.1, from coordinate 10,077 downwards.
GGGCTGGCTCCTGGGGGTTTATTTTGTCAGCTGTCACCATTGCTATGACAGTGAACTGTCAGGGAAGAAACCCTTACACATCCTCCCTGATTGCCTCAGTGCGTTCAGAGCCTGCGAGAGTGGAGGCTGGTGCCTATAGATAGAATATAAGAGTGATGCGAAGGCTCCTGCTAGGGGGAGGGAGGGTCTAGCTAACACTATAACAGGATGGGACCAAGTTCAAGGCAGTCCCAGGCTGAGGATCTGGCTAATTTTAGACATAATGATTGTTTAGGAGACACTGTTTTTCCTAAGCTGTCCTCAGAGATGAGCTGTAAATCCTTTGGCTGTATATGTAAAAGTTTATTCACTGCTCCTTGTAAAGGTTGAGACTGATCTGACAGTTGTTGTTTTGATGAGAAGACAGGAGGAGGTATTTTGGTTCTGGTTTTCTTGGGACAAGAAATAAAGCAAAGTGGGTTGGTATCACCTGCAGTGACAAGAACCAGGTGAGTTGAATGGAGAGCAGCACATGCAATCAAGGGGCAAGACCTTGATGCTGCGTGGCTGAAGTGTTTAAGATCTTTGGTTGCTGTTAGAACACACCAGGTCAAAATTAGATAAATTAAGATATTCTTTATCTGAGGCAATAATGACCCACAATGCAGGGCATTACTTCTTACAGTTCATCTGTGCTGCCCACTGATGGTAAGTGGGGTGGTCCTAGCCAAGGAGCTTGCTGGCTGTCATCAATTCAATCAGGTTTGCTTCACCAGGGTTAAACAAGGGGCTCTTATTCGAAGTGCTGGCAGCTGTGGGGGCTTTCAGCATCGTGTGGAGATGCTGCTGTCAGTGCTCCCTGGACAGGTAGGCAGTGGGTGAGGTGCTTCTCCGAAGAGTGTAAGGAATGGGTACTTGCCAGAGTAAAATTGCTACGGGATAGGTACAGGATGAAAGAGCCAGCATCAAAATGTGCTGATGCTCTTGCTCTTCTGCTGGAAGAGTGCTGTAGGTCCTTGGGTCAGAGCTCCTGCTGTGGGGCACATTCCTCCACGCTCACTGGGGCCAAGGGCTCTGAGCGGGGTGGTGACCTTGCAGCTTGGTGTGGTGGCTGGTGAAGGGTTAGGGCTTTGGTTTGGTCTGTGTTCTATCAGGACGTGGGGCTTCTGGGGTGAATGTGGTGCTGAGGTAGACACAGTTGTCAGTTCTACACCCAGTTAGGTTTTTGGGCAGGAAGGACATCTGTACTACACCAAGGTTTTGATGGTGACCTAGATAAAGTGTCAAAATACCTTGCTACCAAAGATGTATGGCAATGGCTGTGCTGTAGGTCTGGGTATTAAATAAGCACAAAAAGGTGGTGGCTGTTATTTTTGAAGGCTATCAAAAGCTTATCAAAGTGTTTCAGTTTATAGCTTCCTCTTGCTGGCAGCCTGGCTCCTAGCACAGCTCCTGGCCCTGATAACATGGTAGTGTGTGATGGGGTGGGCTACTAAAGGGTTCTTTAGGGTGTAACTGGGGCTGAATGCCACAGATGCTCCTTGTGAAGTGTCAAGGAAAGGCAGAAGAGTTAAAGAGCTTGTGCTGTGTTGTTTGGTTTTGTGAAAGCCCATTTTATAGAGTGCTTGTTATAGGAATGTCGAGGGCAGCCCGAATTGGGGAGTCTGTGAATTAAAGGTTAATTAAAGGTGCTTTGAGGAGGGAAAAGGCAGAAATGTTAATTCTCTGAAGTACGTTTTGATGGCCCAGTGACCCACTGCGAGGAGAAAGGTTCATGTAAGCATGGGGAGAGAGGAATGAGGACAGAAATTACGGCAGCTTGGGCTGAAGAGAGAAGGGACTGCCCTGGGCCACGATATGAAAGTGGAGATGTGCAGTACGCTTGAGGAATGTGAGAGCTGCTCGAGCAAGTCTTATTTTTCTTAATACGTGCATTTTGAGGCAGCGACAGAAGTTCATGTTATGCAGCATAGCTGCTACTTCCCGCATGCCTACCTGTGTGCACGCACCTGGGTTTGGGCTCCTTGCAGAAACCCTTTGTGCAGCGAGAGTTCATTGTTCACAGTGAAGTAGTCTGGAAAAAGTCTTTAGTGTATTGAGTTTTAAAGGTATTGCTCCAGGTGGTAAATGAATGCTCAAGTTATAGTTGTCATTTGAGTAACACTCCACAGTTTGAACGTGCTCTTGAAGTAATAGGAGTGTAATATTTCACCTTAGCTGTTCCTTTAGTTGGAGGAGAGGTGGAAAGATGAAATTGCACCTCAGCATAGTTGGTGCTTGATTACAGCCATGAGAAGAGACTTTCCCCAGGAGAGGCTGCAACCCAGAGACAAAGAGAGGCTGGCAATTCAATTGCCTCTTCCAAGGTCAGTAATGGGGAGAGTTTGTATCTCTTGAGTCTTGAGCAACATACAATCCTCCTTAGCATGTCATTAACATCTCCCACAGCCTTAATGGCACCTGCCAGCCCTAGCACTCAAACAGAATACATCATCACTCTGCAGTATCATTAGCCACCGCTCAATAAATCTGCAAGGATGTTAATGAATCTTCCCAGCTCTTCCTTCTTCACTTTCCTTTTTGAAAGTCATGTGCCATTAACATGTTATTTGATTTGTATATAGCTTTCCTTATAGTGTGAACCTCTAAGAGAGAGAAACTGTGTGGCCCTTCATTAGCCCAACCTAAAGGGAGAACTGGGGGAGAAGGGAATATTACTGTATATGTTCTCTAAAACTAAAGTTCCCACGGATAATTGCAGCTTCAACTGAATCCCTCACAAAGGGCTTCCTTAATCCCATCTCTTTGGTTTTGTAACAATAGTAATTACAAGCAAGGATGGGGCTTTAAAGTCTCTTTCCTCCTCCCTCCTCTGCCCCCATATTCCCTGGAGAGGCTGCTCTGTCCCTACTTGATGCCTGTGCAGATGCTGTACAGAGCCTCTTTCTTTAGGGTAGAGCTTCAGGCTATGGTGGTGGATCTCCTCGGAGGGAAAGCAAGCTCTGATCCCACAGAACTCTGGGACAGATGTGGAAAGAAATGAATTAATAATGGATTCAACAAGGAGAAGCAATTTATTTTCAAACTATGACTGTGCTTTGCCTCTGCAGACATGGCAGCAGCATTAACACTGGGTAGGAAACGTTGGGCCAAAGACATGCTGCGAGGCTCCCCTGTGCTCACCAGTGACAGCGATGAGTTCTGGAGTTAGGAGATAAAGGTTTGCTTAAACTGAGCTTCTTGAGTGGATGGGTAAAGGTGGTAGAGCAGGCTAGATACCAAAGGTTTAAGATGGGGAATAGGTTGTGTAGGGTGTTGTGCTGTGCCAGGTTCCTCAGTGCATTCCCTGTAACAGGCTGCAGATGTGTCCAGTGTAGGCAAACCTGAGCACGCATTGAACAGTTACACAGCCTTAGTGTGTCCCCTTCACCTGATAGACTCCTTTTTGGTGTGTTTGAGCTGTTCTGAGTAAGCAAAATAAAGGAAAATCATCTTGAACCCCCAGATTTCCCATTTTTATCCTAGAGCACAGGAATGTATCTAAGGTGTGACTATGACAGATTTACAGATGTGATCCCTAGTAAATGTATCTGTGGTTTTATTATTTCTTTATTAGTTGCTGCACATGGGCACCAAGGAGAGAGGGGACCCATTCCTACTGGTGAGCATTGCAGTCCAGGCACTGCTCTGTATTGAGTGATGTATTAAGAGCCAGGTTGGACATAGCCTTGGGTGGCATGGTTTAGTGTGAGGTGTCCCTGCCCGTGGCAGGGGGTTGGAACGGGATGAGCTTAAGGTCCTTTCCAACCCCGACTATTCTATGATTCTATCCCAGTAACAAGGGGGTAAAAAATACATTATTCTAACCTTGAGCTCAAGCTGTTGCTGCTGCTAACTCTGAACCAGTGTCCTGGGTTCAGCAGTTGCAGTCATTTTCCTCCTTAGCAGCTGGTGCAGTGCTGTGGTTTTGACTTTCAGCCTGGGAACAGCGCTGATAACACCGATGGTTTCAGTCGCTGCTCAGTGATGTTTGCTCTGACCAAGGACTTTCTGAGCCTCGTGCTCTGCCAGGGAAAAGGGGAAGCCGGGAGGAAGCAGAGCCAGGACTCCTGACCCAAACTGACCAAAGAGGTATTCCATACCACAGCACATCATGCCAGCTATACAAACTGGGGGCAGTTACCTGGAAGGGTTCGATCACTGCTCTGTCAGGCTGGGTATCAGTTGGCGGATGGTGAGCAGTTGTGTTCTCTTCCCTTGTTATTTCCCTTATCATTGTTATTATTGGTGGCAGCAGCAGTGGTTTGTGTTATACCCCAGTTACTGAACTGTTCTTACCTCAACCCGTGGGAGTTGAATTCTTTCCATTCTCCTCCCCATCCCTTTGGGAGTGGGGGGCAAGAAAGAGGGGGGAGTGAGTGAGAACACTGCTTGAGTTACAGTTGGGCTTAAACCATAACAACCAGTTACCTCAGCTTGGTTCCCTTGAGTTTGCTGTTTGTAAATCTGCTTGGGGTTTTGTGAGAAAACTTTGGGTCCCAGCTGTACCTTGTTCACACTGCAATGTCAAATAGCAGGAGCTAGCAAAACATGACCAGGTATGGCTGCATCTGGTGCTCACTGCCCCGGAGTGTGAAGCAGGAAAGTTTAAGCCAAGTATCGGTAATATAGAATCCCAGAATGGTTTGGGTTGGAAGGAACCTTAAAGCTCATTTAGTCTCCATCTCTTGCCATGAGCAGGGTCACCTTCCACTAGACCAGGTTGCTCAAAGCCCTGTCCAGCCCAGCATTTCAAGTTATAGTTGGTGCTTGTTGATGTTAATACTTTAAAAGCAAGCACACACTATTTTTCTAAGGACCTTCTGTCTCCTCTGTAAGAGATTGAAGGTGTACTCGTGTCTGGATGCTATGGCTGCCTTTTGCCTTCATTTTTCCTTAAATTAAGACTAAATCCATTTAGGAGAGTTTAATTGTGGTCATTTCCTTTGGAGCATCCCTCAGCTCCTCTGTTCCATGTAGAATGAAATCATGATTTACTGTGACTGCAGAATGTGTCAAGCGAGGTATGGCTCATCAGTTGTTCAAGGACAAGGACACGCTTTGTGTTGGTCTAAAGTCTGTTTACATGTGAACAGCTAAAAATAGATTGCCGAGACCTGACAACAGAAACAGCTCAGCAGTCGGGGGTAGCACATCTTCAGCTGGGTGCCACCAGTTTGAAGCCAGTAGTGGCACAGGCCAGGGCTTGGGATGCTGCTGCATCCCTTGTGGTGTGCTGTATGAATCAGCGCTGTGGTTCCGGACACCCACCAGTTACTTGCCCACAGACAGATGCAGGGTTATGCTAAGCCAGAGATGCCCTTTAAGTTTTTGGAGGCTCAGTGCAGAGCTGCTGTGCCATCCCTCCTCCTCTAGACTGCAGAATCGGCTGTGTCAGCCGGCAGCTCGGTGACCTTGGCTCGTTCCCAGGGAACACACCTTTCACTGGTGTGATAGATGGTAATGTCGATCGCTATTTGGAGAACACACCTGCAGTACAGCCCAGCCCTCCGAGCTGAAGAACCTCTTTTGGGCAAGGGATGTGGCTGCTAGAACACATGACAGCCCGGAGAAGGAAACGGGGTAGATCTTGCTGAATAATCTCCCTGTCCACTATCTCTCTGTGGCTGCTGCAGCGCTTCCAGCGCCTCATCACTAATTAACTTAACGATGCTTCCAGCGGGGGCCTCAAACCCGGCCAACTCGGACGCTCGGGCGGCGGCCTCGCCGATTGCTTCCGGGCCCCGGAGGGGCGGGACGGGGCGGCACCGGGGCCGGGGCGG
>JAOEHY010036553.1:0-24832 GCA_025447955.1 Psilopsiagon aurifrons | reverse complement strand
CCATTCCAATAAAGTACAATGAAATAAGAACCTTAGCCCAAACGCTATGTCTGAAAAATGCTAAGATAGCAAAAAGCGACAGTAAGTAAGGTACAATAGGCTGAAACCGTGAACTCAAGAGAATCAAGAGCAACAACTTCAAGAGCCATGACACATGACAACATGACACATTCCATGTCTTTTTTATGTTGAGGACACCAGAGCTGCACACAATACTCCAAGTGAGGTCTCAAGAGAGCAGAGTAGAGGGGCAGGATCACCTCCCTCCACCTGCTGGTCACACTCCTCTTGATGCAACCCAGGGTACTGTTGGCTTTCTGAGCTGCAAGAGCACACTGCTGGCTCTTGCTCATTTTTTCATCGACCAACACCCCAAAGTCCTTCTCCGCAGGGCTGCTCTCAATCTCTTCTCTGCCCAACCTGTAGCTGTGTCTGGGGTTTCTCTGACCCAGGTGTAGGACCTTGCACTTGTCATGGTTAAACTTCATGAGGTTGGCATCAGCCCACGTCACAAGCATGTCAGGGTCCCTCTGGATGGCATTTCTTCCCTCCAGTGTATCAACTGAACCACTCTGCTTGGTGTCATTGGCAAACTTGCCGAAGGCGCACTCAATCGCAGTATCCATGTCACTGACAAAGATGTTGAACAATGGAAAGAATGTAACTCCCACGGATTGAGATAAGAACAGTCCAGTAACTAAGGTATAACACAAACCACTGCTGCTACCGCCAATAATAATAAAGATAAGGGAAATAACAAGGGAAGAGAATATGACTGATCACCACCTGCTGACGGATACCCAGCCTGACTCAGCAGTGATCTAATCCTTCCAGGTAACTGCCATCGGTTAATTTACTGGTCATGACATGCTGTGGTATGGAATATGTCTTTGGTTAGTTTGGGTCAGGTGTCTTCTCTCTGATTCCCCTTGGCTTCCCCTCCTCCCTTGCTGAGCATGAGACACAGAAAGTCCTTGGTCAGACTAAACAATACTGTTGCTCAGTAGTGTTTAGCAACAGCTGAAAACTTCGTTGTTATCAGCGTTGTTCCCAGGCTGAAAGTCAAAAACACAGCACTGCACTAGCTACCAAGAAAGAGAAAAATGACTGCTGCTGCTGAACCCAGGACACTCTGTGACAGGATAAAACACATATGTTGTTCTTTCAAAACTGTTACTTTAACCTGATCGTATGCGATTTTAACTATACAGGTTCAGTAATTTTCCTGTAGCATTGTTAACACTTATTGCAGTTTCAAGTGAATAGTTTGTTTGTTTTTTTTTTCATTTGGTTTGGTTTTTTTTTTGTTGTTGTTGGTTTTGTTGTTGGTGGTGGTTTTGTTTTTTTTTTTTTTTGTTTTTTTCAATGCCTTGAGCATAGGTTTTGCATGATGTGATAAACATGAACTGATTTTGCCTTGCACCTTCTTCTTATTGCAAATGGATGCTGTCTCTGAGCTCAATGCATTCAGCTTCTTAAAATTTTAGTATACTAATTCAAGCAAGCACTGTTGTTCCTCTAGATTTGTAAACTGCTTGCCAAGAAAACAATAGGGACCAAAATTGTTTTGTTAAGTATCATCAGCTTCTGTAAACTGGATGACTGAAAAATTGAAGAATGTGTGTGAAGATGGTAGCTCTCAACTGAATGGCTGCACAAAACCAGGGCTGTTTCAGTTTTGTGGATGTGCCTGCAACAGACCTATTGTCTAACAAACAAGGTGGAAGATGGGGTAAGGAGAGTCTGTGTTGATGAATCCTTTTTTCTCTCTATAGCATTTAACTGAAAGAGTAGTGTACATGGCTGTACTACAAATGATACAGAACTAAAAGATGAGTTAATTTCACCCTGTTATTTGTCCATAGACATGCTAGAGAGCTCTGTGCGGGTATTTCCATTTGACATGATCCGTGGAATTTTTAGGTCATTAGAAATTTAAAATATATTTTCTTTTCAAATAGGAACAAAATTATATCAGGAAATAAGAAAGTTCTGTAAGAAGAGAATTTTTGGGATGAAGAGGTTTTTCTCTTACAGAATTCAAGTGAGACAAAAGCTAAAATGAAAATATAGTCAATGAACATCACTTATTGAATGAGTGGGCAGAATACGTTCACCCACATAGTAACATATTGGTGTATTCAGAAAATATGTATAGATGCATTGCCATAAAATGCACAGAGCAGATAAGAAGATAAACTCACAATGATAATTTCAACAAGTTACATCCTAATTTGAATAATAATAAAAAACTCTTTTGCATTTTCACTCTTGATATTTCATCCTTCAGATTGGGCTGGACTGCACCTTTAAGCTCTCTTGACAGTCCCTTTACGTACTCTTAAAAATGTGTGAAACTTGGTGTTCTGGGCTATCAAAATATTTGGAAGATACCTGGAAAAACAAAAAGAAGAAAATAGTGAATAGAGTCATTGGCACTAAATAAATAGCGTTCAGATATTGCTTTCATGATATTCAAGATGTAAGATCATGGTGTCTTGAGTCACAAAAATACATTAACTTCAGCATTTTCTCCAGAATTATAGTGGAGCTTTCTTCCAGTGAGACCAAAGTAATTCATAACTGATATTTCCCTTTTTCCACCTCAATGACAAGCCATATACTAGAATGAGGTGAAGAAGAAGGATCACATTATGTGAAGTGCGTGAAAATAATCTCCCTCACACATAAATGGTGGGGACAGTATAATGCTTTTACATTTTAAGGCTTCAGGCTACATTTTCAGCTTTCAGGGTATCTTCTTACATATGACAACTTGAAAAGTATAGTCTAATTAATCACTTGTTGCTTGGATACTGTAAGTCTTCTTTGACCTAGAATTGCACTCTTAAATCAAGCTTACACAAGTTGGATGAAACTCTAAAATAGCTTTAGAGTAAAAATAGCTGTAGCATTTCAAAATCAGGTTTTTTTTCAAGATTGACACAAACTTGCAAACCTGATGGAATTTTTTTCTGTATTTTTCCTGTAGTAAGAGTACTAGTTCTAGTACGCAGATTACAATACAGATTATTTTGTCTGAAATAATTTTGACTTTTTTTATGAAGAACTTGTGTAATTATTATTCATTTTATTTTGTTCTCTTAGGGAACACTATAGAGACACAGTCCTGTAGGAATACTTTATGCAGCTTTCGCAAGATTAAAATTCGGATAGCAAAGAAAAACTATTTCAAAACCAAGTAGCTCGTAAACATTTGAGAAAGTAGCATCTTCTGCTAGAAATAGTATTCTACAATTGAGCAGTTAAATTATAGCTTACTGTGTAAGAGATTGTAACAGACTGATTTTTCTTTGAGAGAAAAATGCTAAACACTGGAAATGATTACATACATAACTTAATATATGCTTGTTTATAACCTGCAGATAATTGCAATAATGAGTACTAGATCTGCATAATGGCAGGTTGAAGGTCAATGGCACCAGTGCTCTACATGCAACAGTAATTATGTCTTTTTGTGCAGCTAGAAAGCAGAAAGAAATTTGGAAATCTAGAAATTAAAAAGCATGCAGTGCTCATGCATCATCTAATAAAATAATCACCTGGTTTTGCTGGGTTACTTGTTCAATTCTAGGTTAATATTTCAGACACTTCCCAGTTTGGTTGGCGATATAGCAATAGAAATGAAAACTACCCACTCACTGAAAGAAAAAAAGAGTTCCCAACAAATGTTTCAGATTTTTTCCTGTCTTTCTTCACTCAACAAGACTAGAAAATTTCTGAAAAAGAACTGGGCAGGAAAAAGGGAATTTTCTGCCGGGAAAAGAGGGAGCTTGACTAGCATACATGTGACTGAATGAATGTGATGATATTCCTTGCAGCATCAACTATTGCTCTTAACAATACATATTTTTCTAAAAGTAAGAACAGCTAAAAATCTCCGATATATATAAAGGAATGGTTTTACAGAAGACATTCAGGTCTTCAGGTTTGAGAAAGTTTATGAAACAAACTAGACATTGGGGTATGGGATACAGTTTTGCTGAAAATTGCCAGTGGATTTTCAATGCGAATGAGTTGAGTGAATTGGGCTTTGACAAGCTCTAGTGATTACTGTGTGGCCATTACCACCACTCCCCAATATAGGTGGGATATCCCCCCTCCTGCTCTCCCAGGCTTGGCGAGGCCTGAATTCAGAGTGTTGGTTGAAGGGTACCTATGCCAGACCACTGAGTATTTCCGTAAGTATGAAATTTGGTTTCCCTGAAACATCAGGGAGAAACTACATTCAGGACACTCTATTTGGCAGAAATTTCACCTAATCAACTGTGAAACATTTATTTAAAGACTGACTTTAAAGCGTGGGTATTAACTTCTTTTTTTCAGGGGCCATTGCTGGACAGCATACAATAAATGCATTGCTGTGATCAAATTAACACTGCTCAGATACCATCATCATATTAACTGCCTGTGTCTGCAATCTTTAACAGCACGAATGAAGAAAAGGCTTTTCCTTTTATAGCTTCTTTCCTGGATTTGTGTGTTAGTCATCTAGGTCTAGTAAAAACCTGATACTGGCTTCGATAATCTTGATTGTAATGATCACCTTAAAACAACTGGTGAGCTGTGAATCAAGATCACAGGAGATCTGTGTACAGGGAGATGAAGTAGATCACAGCAGTTAACTGCAACAGTGGTTTTTTTTTATTTTATTTTTTTTTTTTGTAGTTAGCTGTGTGTCTCCTCCCTTGAGGATCCATTGCAAAAACTTAGTAATTCAGATGTCGAGTCTATTCATCTGTACTATGCAATGTGATAATGATTGAAACAGTATTATTTTAATCCTGCAAAAATTTATTTGACTGCAGGAAGTATGCAAACATCTAATTTTATACTTTGAATGTGTTCTTTCTAGTTTCAGAAACCAATGTGAGTAGTCTTAGCTAAGAAGCTGGCTGAAGAACCATAGAATCACAGAATCAGCTCGGTTGGAAAAGACCTGTAAGATCGTTGAGTCCAGCCATTAGCCCAGCACTGCCAAGGCTGCCACTAAACCAGATCACTGAGGGCCGCGTCTACATGGTTTTTGAATACTTCTAGGGACAGTAATCCACCTCTTTCCTGGGCAGCCTGTTCCAACACCTGATCACCCTCTTGGTGAATAAATTTTTCCTAATATCCAGTCTAAAACTCCCCTGGTGGAGCTTGAGCTTCAGTAATACTACTATTGACTATTTTCCCTCTTGTTTAGAATCTGTTATTTTTGTTCTAGAGAGGCCTTATGTTGTCTCTTTGAAATTTTGACAAAAAAGGTGTGCTATCTTTGACAGACTCGTGAGCTCATTATCAATCCAGGTTTAATAAAACAAATAGAAGTTCAATTAACAGTGATAGTATAGTTTCTATTAGCTCGAATTGGATAGAAAAGCTATGAAAATTAAGAACATTTTATTTTTAAATTTAATAGAACCACATAGCTGAACACGATCCTTCACTTACATAATGTAAATGAGTTAAAGGAATGATATGATCTTTCTCACCCTTATATGGTGGAAAAAAGAATGCAGTATTTCTCTTTAGGCATTCTAAAGGGATATTTTAACATTTCTGTCTGTAGTTCTTGCCTACTTACACCTTTTTGGGAAAAAAATCAGGCATTTTTCATCACATTGGAGAGAACAGAGGCTGCTTGAAGGTATAATTGCTCTTGATCTTCCTTATCAGCAGCCTGTTCCCGGAGTAAAGAAGGTATTAGAAGTTTATGTGCTTCCTGTTGTGCAAGAATTGCTCTTATTAATAGCCTTAAGGCAGTTTTACTAAGAGATGCTGACATCTGGTATGCCTCTTGTCATGCAGCTTCCTCTGAGGAGCTGCATGAGCTTTTGCAGGGAAGGGTTTTTGCTGTGTTTCTGATTAATGATGATTTCAGAATAGGCTTTAGAAAAGAACCTTATAAGATGGCTAGATGACCAAAAGTGAGGCCTCATGGCACCTAAAAGTTCTCCGTGTTATTTTTGCATGAGTCTCTTATGTGACAGAGCCTGTAATAACGCGCCAGAAGTTGGATAAATTTTGCTCATGTGATATGAGAACTATACTGATTTCTGATACACGTCTATACAGTGCTTTAAATAAAAGTACTTTTGAATTGCTGTTGGAAATATTCATTATTATTGTTTCAGAGCCCACTAATTAGAAGATGCAAGCATGCAGCAGTTTTACTGAATAAGGTTGACTGAGTCAAAGCTTTATTATGTCAGTGTTCTGGTCTTGTAAAAAAAAATTAATTTCTATGTGGGTTTCCCTGTTTATAAAACAAAAAAAAGGGAAAAGGTTCTCTTTGGTTAGAAACAGCACTGTGTTAAGACTTAGCTGAAGCATGATTCTCATTTTACAAGTTTTTGAAATCAATTTGGATTAGAAGGAATTGAAAGACTCTTAAAACTGCATTAAGCATGCATTTAACACCGCAATTACTTAGCTAATTTTTATATGTCATGATATATGAGGCATGGCAACCTTTTTCCCTGTTCAGTAATGACAAATAGCTCTGACAGGGCTGTGTGACAAACACATACAGCTTGGGCAGAATACTGCCTGATAGGATTAAAACAAAAGTCCTGTGAATACTAGTCATGAGGTGATGAAAATAAGAATCTATTAATTAAAATGATTTTTTCCCCCTATCCATAATTTTCCTGTATAAGTCTTTGAAGTTACAGGTTCTGTATTTTTGCTGCTGTATGGAAGCACAACATAAAGCTCAGGTTGTTCAAGCAGCTGGGAGTCCCACCAGATAGACCCTCTACACTTTGCATTTCCAGGATGGGGAGGGACAGAAACTCCCTCACACCCTGCAGAAGAAAAACTCAACAGTAGCATTGGTAAAATAAACATTTACCAGTTTAAGCAAAGGCTGCAGAACAGGGTACAAAATACTGGGAAATAATTGTAACTAGCAGTCAGACAGTAATTTCCAATTTTCTGCCTATTTTGGTTACCTTGATTTTGCTCAGCTGTAAAACCAGCAAGTACTTGGGTAAAAAATTAATAAGGTGGGTCTCCAGGACTATGAGTTTCCTTTGATTAACAGGGAGGAATCCTGTTTTCCATCACTAAATGAAATAACGTTTTAGCTACCCATTTATCTAGCTTCCAGATCTGTGTGCCCAAAGACAGGTTGTGTGAAGTCACTTTTTTCTTCATTATTTTGCACTGTTCTGGCAAATTAGTGAATAGAGTTTCACTGTATGTCATTAACTGATCTATGATATATGCAGCAGGTGACTTTGACTTTTGGGTATAATACTGTAGCTCTACTTAACAGAAGCAGCATTTGTGGAAATCAGCTATTAGAGAATATAATCCAGGAGGATCTTTATTATTATCATTTGTTATAAGAGATTTTCTCATTTTGCTTCCTTAGTAAATTAGTTGGCTGATTCAGCTGCCATTGAGTTTTCCTCATAACCTTTTCTTGATCTGGAAATACAGTATGATTATTAGAATACCATGGTTACTGTTAGCTTATCTGGTTTGTACTTTAAAATACAGGAAGACAAGGAAAGTGTGCAAATGTGAGTAAAAGAGGGAAAATAAACTAAAGAGATAATTGTACAGAACTATTTTTAATGGGAATAATCACCAAAGTGTTGTTGTGATACATTCTGTGACAAACAATATGTTAAGTAGTTAAAAAAAGCCCCTCTCTTTATGGCTTTAGGACTGCTTTTCAGAGCATGCTTCCAACCAGAGCAGTGCCAATAGTGACTGAGGGCCCAGTCTGCGCTAAGATAAGCTGACCTAGGAGTTGTAGTAACTGGGATATAAAACAGACTCCAATGTTCCTAGATTCCTAGAGAATTCCAAAGCTCCTAACTTTCCTATTCCTTCCTTAACAGAAGGAATAGCAAAGTAGCTATTGATCGGAAACTAGTTATTTCTCTTGATTGCTGCTGGAACCCTGCAGTAAGGGGCTGATTTAGTCTATGACCAGCCTGTGCTTATCTTCCCAGCCATGCAGGAGACTTCTGTACCAATCGGTCTCTGAGTACATTGTCAGCTTCTCCTTTTTAAACTAATTAGTAGATAAACATCATTAATAAGGAGGGCATAGCCATGAAACAAGGTGCCTCTCATGTTTTGGAATATAAGCTAATTATCAAGAAGTTACAGAGAAAAAAAAAAGAAAGGAACAACTAACCCCATAAAACAATCATTCTCTTTTTTTGCTACAAGCCAAATTATCAAGAAAAAGGAGAAGATAAAGCTGGGATCCTTTAAAAAAATTAGCAGTCCCATCTGTTGCCTCCAGGCAGGATCAACTATGCAGTGTAGTTGCCACTTCTAGAAGATTTTTTTTTCTTTCTCTCTCTTCTTTCTGTATTTCAAAGCATAGTTTTCTCTTCCTTGGGCATGACACTCTTGTTTGTGTCACCTACTATGTCACTTTCTTCTGTTGGAGCAGCAGGGCATTGCTGATGCATTCCAAACGTGAAGTCTTTTGCTCGATCCCTTTTTGTAGATCTATTAACAAGTCAATAATTCCCTGAATATATTTATGCAGTTGATTATGTCTACCCACACAAAGATCTTTACCCTTGTCCTTATCAAACTCTTTCTTTTGTATTCAGAACTGTTTTGATAAAAATAATCAGAAGCTTTTTGAATTGTTAATCATATTTTCTGATATTACTGAGACTTCGCGCCTGCTGATAGTTTAATACAGGTCCATAGTCTGAGTCACTAATGCAAACAGTGAACGAGAAAGTTCTAGGGAATTTCACTTGATAGATTGATTCATTGCTATATAATCTCTGAAGGCATGTTTTCTCCCAGTTTTGCATTCAGCTAATTCTCCTTTTTATCCCGCAACTAGCATACAATTCTGTTCTGTAGGAAAAGATATTTGCTCGATAAAAAAAGAATTGCAGCAACTGCTGCTTTCTTAACAAGAAATATATTGCATTATTTCCTGTTGTCCTTAATACAAGATAAAATTACATATGCGAAAAATTGATGCATCACAAGGCTACTCTTTACTGATTCAATGCTAATTTTGGTTACTTACGGGCAACTGGGTTAGAAGTGACACTACAGTACAACCTTTTGCTTGTGACATTCTGACTTAGGGAAACTGCCCCTTCTTAGAAGGGAGAGGCATTCTTTAAGATGGAATGCCTTTTGCGGCATAGCAATTTTACTGGTTTGCATCTTGGACTTCATTTCAGAAAGTCATCGTAAAGAACAGTGAAATAAAATCTATTCTGAAGTTCATAAAAATGTATTTCCTCCTAGGTGGCAAATTCCCCTGTTCATGGAATGCAAAGAAAGAATTGTTAAATTCTTCTGTTCTGTATAAAGTTTCTGTAAAAACATAAAAAGTGTAAATAAAAAAGTATCCCTTTTATGAAAGAAGCAAATAACTACAAGAGTTGCATGCATCAGTTCATCGAATTTTGCTGACGTGAGATTTTGCTGAAGGGAGTAGCTCCAGAGAGGACATCTGCAGTCGTGGAGTGTGGGGAAATCACAGCATCCAGAAGTCTCTGTTCTGAAGGGCCAGAGACATCAAAGGAGCCCCAGGCCCTTATCAGGTCTTGCCCAGAAGCTGACAGCATTGCTGAGTCAGCAGCTGACTCTTAGCAACTGGCATTAGGAGGGACAGCACCGCACTGAGTGTATAAAGGATCTCCAAGGGAGCATGGTGGAGAGGCTGTGAAGCAGCAGTTTGCACAGGCAGGTGGGGCAGGACAAGTATGAATTAGCTTGATAGGCTGCAGAGGTGAGCTCAGCCAGCGGTAATCAAGACAGTGCTCTAGGGTGGCATCTTCTTGGTAGAAAGCAAAGAAAATAAATCCTCTCTGCTGGCTAGAAAGGACATGGTGACCCAGATAGAAGTCCCACATAAACACAGCTGTTCAGCTGTCTGGCTGAGTGCCACAGTCTTTCGGTGATGTTAGACGGTGGTATGTAAGATCTCAGCACACCGATGATCTACTTTGCATGGTGGCAGAGCCACAAGAACAGGTGAAACGGCCAAGGAGTGTAAGAAAATCTGAGGAGGAGATCAACTGCTGGATCCACATTCTGCCATCCCTGAGAGAAGCAAGACAGCCACCCAAAACAGAAGAACTTCAAGAACCCCTACCTTCTTGCCACTGGCCAGACAGAAGGGACCTAGGAGACAGGGAAGGTTGGAAATGGGTTACTCCTCAGAGTATATGGTGTATTACCCCCCAGCTGACATCACCTTCCCAAATACACCTCTACAACGTGTTCAAGGCCCTGGTACTTCAGGATGAGGAAAGTGAGGAAGATGATGATAAGGGATCATGCAGGTCAGAAGAGCTGCCACAGAAGAGTCAGAGAACACCTCATATCATTACCAGCAACACTAGGAAAAAGAGTGGTTGTGATTGGTGACTCCACCCTAAGGAGAACAGAGGGACTCATATGTCGACCTGTCCAGACTCGTAGGAAGTCTGCTGTGCCCCTGAGGCCAGGGTAAGGGAATTCACCAGAAAACTCACTCACCTGGTACAGCCTTGTGACTGCTGTCCTTTACTAGTGTTTCAGGTGGCAATGAGGAAATCTCTTCAACAAGAAGCCTGAGGGAACTCTAGAAGGACTTCAGAGCCTTGGGGTGACTGGCTCAGAGTTTGGGAGCCCAAGCAGTGTTCTTGTCCCTCCTGCCAATGGCAATTAATGACAATAGCAACATTAGAAAAATCTCACTAATTAATTCCAGGCTCTGTGACTTGTGTCAGAGTCGCAATTTTGGTTTTTTTTGGCCATGGCACCAGGCCTGCTGGTACACCTGTTCCAAAAGGGAAAAAAGAGTCCTAGCCCAGAGCTAAGCAGTGCTCTATAAGCCCTCTCTAGAACCCCAGAGCTAGCAGGGCTTATAAAGAGGCTCTAAACTAAGTTTGATGGGGAACAGGGATAAAACCAGGCTTGCTAGACATGAGCCAGGGAGTAGTGTGGTGTTGTTGGAGTCCAAATCCATCAGGCAACTTAAATGCATTTATTCCAGTTCCACAGCATAGGCAACAAACAGGAGGAGCTGGAAACCATTGTACAGTAGGGAAATTATGAGATAATCACCATCACAGAAATGTGGTTGAATGATCCACATGATTGCAGTGCTGCAATGGATGGCTACGGGCTCTTCAGATGGGATAGGCAAGGAAGAAGAGACAGCTGGGTTGCATTTTATGTTAGTGCATCCACTGCCTTGAACTCAATGTTGTCAGTGAGAAGGCTGAATATTTTTGGGTGATGATCAAGGGGAAAGCAACCAGGCAGACACCCTGGTAGGATTCTGTTACGGACCACCCAGCCAGGATGAAGCTCTGGATGAAGTCTTCTTCAAACAACTGGGAGAACTTTCATGATTGCTTGCCCTTGTTCTCATGGGGGACTTCAACCTATCAGATGTTCGCTGGCAGTACAACACAGCTGAGAAGAAACCGTCCAGGAGGCTCTTGGAGGCTGCAGAAAACAACTTCCTAACCCAGCTGGTTAGTGAGCCAACTAAGGAGACTACTAGTTAGATTTGCTGTTCATAACAGAATTCTCTCGGCTGGTATTTTTCATCACAACTGATAATTTGTAAAAAATGTCTTGGTTATTTTTTGTGTGCATACCCTCTGCCCCCATTGATATCATTACATTTAAAATTTTTCAGGCTTGAAGATCTCAACTGCTACACCAAAAACAAATGATGAAAGAAAAAAACATTGATAAACGTTCCATCTGAAAAGCTTTTTCTAGACCCTTCAGATAATAAACACATTGAATATGAGAGGAATGGGAATATTTGCTAAACAAAACAGAGGTTAAATTCTTTATGAATAGCATTAATAATTAAATAGCCAGTCAGCTTTAGTTTGAATTTTCTTTCTCCCTGATGGCACCATTATGCTTACTAAATCATGTCCGAATACAGGTTCCCAGGTGATCAACTTCTTCCACCCTGACAAATCTCTAGAAATCAGAGACAGGACAGGCGCATCTCTTTGGAGGCCAGATTCATTACCTGCCTTTTGAAAAGCAACATCCTCTACTTTGTTGCTGTAGGAGATGGTGTTCCTCTAGGGAACAGCAACAAAGTGAAATAGTTTTGACAGCCTCAGAGGGAATCAGATGTAGTGTAGTGTAGTTGAGCACCGAAAGGGGGAAAACAGGTTGAGGGAAGATAAAAATTAATTTGTATTTGTTAATAAAGGCTTCCTACAGTTTCAGAAATAATTCAAACAAAGGAATGACCAAGGTTTCTTGATGAGGAAAATACAGTGCAAATACAAGATAAAAAATGCAGCAGATAGCAAAGAAATGGTTGCTGTGGGGTTGGATATAAAAACAAACGTACAAACAAAAAAATAAAAAGATCTTGACTTTTTTTTTTTTCCCCCCCCCCTGCAACAACAACTGGCAAGTCATCTCCCTGCGTTTATCTAGACCCAAAGGCTTTCTCGTCCTGTTTTCCCCCTGTTCTGATGAGGAGTGACAGAACATGCTGGATGGGTGTTTGGCCTTTCACAACAGTGAACCCTCCACAGTCTTAAATTTGCAATCAGCTGTTGATAGAGCCTAGATTGTAGATACCATATGAAGCATTCTGCACTGTCACCTGTGGTTTAACAAAACTGAAATTGGTGGCCCAAGGAAGTGCCCTTCACTTCCTGGTGGTTTGGCATGTGACAATGTTTGTATATGTTGCATCAGGAGTTAGTCTCTGATACATTACCTTCATATTAACTGTTTTTCTAGTTACCTTTGGCACCACTCAGGCTTAAGAAAGGGTGTATGAAGATAGGGTCAGAATTTGGCACTGATTTTCCATCAGGAGAAGAGGGTAAATAGCAGACTGCAAAACAGACAGCTGAATCTGCTGAGAGTGTCTGACAGCATAGCTGCTGCTGTGACTTCATTAGGCAGCTAGATTTTATATTAGCTTAGAAATTAAAACATTTTCAGTAAGCAATGCTAGATAGTTCATAGATACTTTGCCAACTAGGGTCACCTTTTGATGCATGAAACCCCCAGTATTAACGTAATTAAAATCCTCATATATGACCTTTACAAGCGATAAGCCAAAATATCCTCACTCAACTGATGAATTTTGTCGTTTTATCATTATATGTAGAATTACTGTGGGAAGATGTTTACTCTGAGTCATTCAAAGATGTGCACAGTCACAAGACCAAGAGCTTCCAGCTGCTTGGACAAGAAGCGACTCTTGTATGTCCTCTATTTTTAGGAATCGAATATAGTGTATGCCCAGGACGGAGTTTTATATGCAGAGCTGTCACAGAGCTGAAAAAGAGGAGGGATGAAATCATGTGTAAATATTGCATGTGTTTGGGTCAGAGTGCTTCCACAGAGGGTTGCTTAAGCTATCCTAAAGGCTACTCACCTCTGTTACTGGCATAATAAAGGCTCAGTGACTATGAGAAAAAAAGATAATTATGAGGCTGAAGTCTAAACAAAGTGGCAGCAGAGCAGTACTTCAAATGAAGTTATTGAGAATAAGAAGGTGAGAGGGACATCTTTCTTGCCAGGAACAAAGAAAGGCCAAGGTAGTTTTGAGACTGAAAGGTGTAGCAATGACTTTAAGCGAAAGGAGGCTGTAGTATAATTACTTTGCACTGCACAGAGGCTTGTAGCTTTTATTTTACATCTTGAGAGTACAAGTTATGAGAGTTATTTGCATTTAATGATGCTGCAATTTGTCATTCAAAACTGATTAAAGTCAGGCTACCATGAATCTATTTTACAACAGGTTCCTTTTATGTACACTTCATGGACCTGAATAGTGTTAAAGGTACCATCAGATGTCACAAAAATTAAGTATCTCCAGTGGCAATGCATCTCTGAGTTCTATGTTTATTTGTAGTGTTTTCTCTTCAACAAATAGGTTAAAAACCTCACTGCAGTTGCATGTTATGTTATTGCAGAACCTCATGAATTTGTGCTATACTTTCATCTTGCAGAATCTGGAGAAATTAAAATTTATTCAGATAGGCATCACAGTTCTGCACTCTGCTTTCTTTAAAATGCAGGCTGGGATTTGGGCAGGTTCAGTGTCAAGGAGAACAGAGTTCTTTGCCATGCTAAACACTTTACCATATATTGTTCACACTTCCTGAAGTGGAGTTCCAACCTCCTCCGCACATTGTAGTGTGGTGCACTGGAGGGCTTTTGCAGGGGCTTCCCCCATCTTTATCTAAGTGCTCTTCTGACATCTTGGACACCCATTTCAAGGGGAACAAGACAATACTGCTTTCTTTGCAGAATGTCTTCTTAACAGTTCTTGCTCCTTCTGTTAGGTTCTATCCTCTTTTTAATATTTCCACATCTGGTTTTAGAGTAATAGCACATGATTTTTCTGATCCAGCTTTCTAAAAAAATGTTACTTGACTAAACTCCCTGTGCAGTGACCTGAGCAGCTGAGTTTGTTATTTGCTGAATGACAAGCATACTGCAGAGATTCTTACAGCTAACGAGGAACAGCACAGTATAGGACTTTCTTCTTCAAATTTGTGTTAGGAGCTTGATATGAACTGGCATTTGTAGGCATTAGGGCCAGAAGAAGCCATTATCGTGACCAGCATGTCTGGCTTACCATGTAAAATAAAACTCAGAATTTCACAGAGCGATTCCTGTGTCAAATCTAATGACATTTACTGGAACTAGAGCATATGTTACAGAAAAATACATGCTCTTATTTTGTAAAAGGTCAGGCAATGCAATATACTCATTGTTCATTCCTCATGGCTAGCTGTTCTAGTGGTTAATACGCTTTCCGTTTAAAGATACATGTGATATAAAACTTAATTTTTCCTTACTTGAAGTGACTGTTTCCCATGTGGTTTTGTCAGCTAGGTAAGTATCTGAAATTTTCATATGCAGACAGCAGGGCCAGGATCTAGTCACTTCTGGCCTAGTACACTTTTCATACCAGATGAAGAAGCACACTTATTCTGTTGCGTCTAAACAAATGCTAAATTACATAGACAGAAAGACGTAAAAAGTAGGCATGTTAAGAAGACAAGCCCCAAAACACACACAATTAACTTAGAAGGTGGAAATGAGACTGATGTGTATTCACTCTCTTCCATAAGAGTGAATTTATCCGAGAGCCTCATACCCTTCATGCTTACCTTTGTGCTGATCCAAAGCAGAGATACCTATCAGTGAATTAAGAGTTTTGCACTAACTAGTTTGACAAGACAAGATCCAGTTAGTTTAATTTCACACTGTCATCATTCTGACAGGGCAGTATGACAAAAATGGCTGTTGAGTTACATAATTTCTATTTCTGTCTTGCAAATGTCTACAAAGACCATTTCAAAGAACTTGGACTCAGGACTGGAGCTTTGGGCATGCAGCCAAAAGACAGGCAGTGCTAAAGGGAACAACAAGGCTAGTGGCAGAGGGGAAAAGTCCTGTTTTTTTTTGGTTGTTGGCTGTTATTATTTTTTTTTTTGGTTGGTTGGTTGTTTTTTTTGGTGGGTTTCTTTTTTTTTTTTTTTTGCATTTCAAAGGAAATGGGTGATACCAGTTCAACTGCAGTTTAAGGCAATTCCTTGAGTGCATTATGTAAACTCAGGGGTTTTGTTCATCCAGCAATGGGGCTATGCTTCTCTGGTCCATGAAGGGGACTTTGTACCGGAAGTCATGATCATGGAAGACTCCAACGCTGAGTCTCTTCCCCTCCAGTTTGATACACTTTCTACCTTATACTTCATACTTGTTTAGTCCTAATGTGGAAGTTTTTTCTCAAAGCAGACTCAGGAAATACATTGTTAGCTATGGTTCTCCTTTAGATAAAGAATAAGTGAAAACAGAGAAGGGGAAACAAGAGAAAAGGAGATGTTTTTATGAAGCACATGTTAAATTCAAGCATATAGTGAATAATACTGTGTCATTCTTAGCACACATTTAAATGAATCTGTGGTAGAAATATGAGTTTTGTATGGGTATTGAATCTATTGTAACTATATGGGATGTTAAATACAAACGGAAAGAATAAGTGTAAACTGACCAAAGATACTCTGTTTCGATCGGTTTTGCTTTGGTTTAACAAAACACATTGCATTTTCATCAAGTAAGTGTACTTCCCCATCAGTCAATTAGGGCTATTAAGACAGATGTCTCTGTGAGAAAAAATATTGTTCAGGACTAAGGAACTAATAGACTACTTTCTGAAAGATCATAATGTAATTACAGGTTCCTTGTGTGACAAAAGTTGCAAGTTTTCAAATTGCCTGAATTTTCTGTGGTAGTTTATACCAATTTTCACTGTGCATTTGGGAAGTGCTGATTGTTTGCTTTGTAGAGGTTTTCTGGTTCTTTACTTTTTAACCTCTGCAAATCCTATTTTAAGTACCTCATTCTCCTCCCTTTAAGCCTAATTTCACCTTGGTCTCTTTCCTGTTTCTATCAAAGTTGTTTTTTAATACCTTGTGAATCTAGGGTTTGGGTTTTTTTTTTTGCCTTATGGCAGGGCAGGCCTAATTTTCTATAAGTTCCTGACTATTCCTGTCCTTTTTATTTCATAGACATCGGGTACCTGTATTTTCTCTGGAGCCTTTATAACAAAAAAGATTGTTTAAAAACAGTAATTTCATTAGCAAGTGGAACAAGATAATCAAAAGAATGGGATTTGAAACACTCCTGGCTTGAAAGTGGCAATTCTGTTTTCATTAAAACCTTTTGAGGACATAAAATTTATTTAATGCTGGAACAAATCCTCAGTCTTCTGAAGGTTGTAGTGGTTTTGGACTGAAAGGGTTGGATTTACAAATGTGCTTATGATTCCTGGATAGTCTACGCAGGTTTACTGGTTTTGGCTGGTATAAAGTCAAGTTCCTTCATAGTAGCTTATACGGCACTGGATTTTGGATTTGTGACCATAACAGTCTTGATAACACACTGATGTTTTAGCTTTTGCACAGTGTCAAGGACTTCCCTGTGTCTCACTCTGCCTGAGAGCAAGGAGACTGGGTTTCACAAGGAGTTGGGAGGGGATACAGCTGGGACTGCTGACCCCAACTGACCAAAGGGATATCCCACACCACATGACATATAAGCTAGGGGAGAAAGGAGAAAAGGGGTATGTTCAGAGTTACAGTGTTTGTGTTCCCAAGTAACCACTACACATGATGTAGATCTGCTTTCCTGGAAATGCCCACTGATGAGACGTAATGAATGAATTCCTGCTTTTGCTTTGCTTCTTTGTGCAGCTTTTGCTTCACCTATTAAAAAGGCCTTGATCTCAATCCACAAGTTTTCTCACTTTCATCCTTCTGATTCCATTGCTCATCCTGCTGAGGAGGGAGGGAGCGAGAGGCTGTGTTGTGCCTGGCTGCTATGGGGGTTAGCAGGTTTTGCCAAACTGCTGCAACAGAGCCTACTGAAATTTATATAGCTTTATGGAATGGTTTATTTCAATGAAATGTTAACAAAAAAAAAACAGGCCTTGAGTCTTCAAATTCATGCTTATTTGAAAGTACTGGTTTACATACCTGTTTCAAGTCTTTTTAGCTCCTGATTACATCCAAAGGGGACTTGTTTTACATTGCCTCAGTTCAGTTTTTCAGCACCTAGTTAAAATGGTTTTTCCTAAGACAGATGACTGTAAGTCATTCTCTTTTGTTTTTCTGAAGCTTTTCCAGTTCTTGCTGAGCAAGTCAGCAGGAAATGGCAGCCAACTTCTGAGTTGGCTCAATGGCAGAGATTTCTGTCTCTGGCTCTTGACAAGTGGCAGTAAAGTGATGGGACTATTTTGAAAAGCAGTTCCTCTTTCTGCCTGAGTTCACTGAAATGCCTCTTGGCATAAACTAATGTAATCATGCAGAAAGTCAGTCCTAGTAACAGGCTGAGGTAACATAAATTCCCACAGGACAATTATGTCAGTTAAAATATAATAGTTGATATAGGACAATTATATATAAGACAATGATACCCTAGAGTGCCTGCTTCTAAATGCTTTGGTTCAGCCATGCAGGCCATTGGGAAACCTCAGTGTTTCCAAGGAGAAACAGGTCTTAAGGCAGCTTAAGCTAAAGTCTCAAAATGAAAGGCAAAATGTATATATTCAGTGTATAACATTTTTAATTCCAGTGCTGGAGGCACTGAAGCAAGGCTTCAGTGGAACAAAGATCTTTCCTATAGTGCAGAAGGCTCACCCTGGCAATTAGAGTTTCTTTTTTATTGATTTTCTGTGACATCTGTGCATCTGTCTTACTTTTTCATCATTACTCATGCAAAGAACATTCTTTTCCTTAGTTCTTGGCATTTAAATAACCTTTCTCTATTTATTTTACTGGTTATAGCTCTACTTCTCAAATTTAGCTGGGTAGTATGGTGGTTTGTCTTTTTGGTTTGATGGCTGTTTTCCCCAGATCTATATGGCCCTTTGAAGTACATAATCTGACAAAAGACGGCTTGATATATAAGAAAGCTACTCTCAATATTTTATTTTGCACCTCTTAAATTACATACAAGCCTATTTTAAAACTTTGCACTCCTCAAGCAGCCCTGCAGAGACTGAATGGCAGAACTGCAGTTTGCTTAAACTGACATGATTACACTGGCATCCAAAGAACTCATGTCCTTCTGTGTCTCAGTCTGAAGAAAAAAAAATTCTGGTTTCCTCCAGGTGTGGTTGGAAGTTGGTTACAGTTCCAGTATTTGTGATAATCAACAGAGGCAGATATGTCCTAAAAATTAATTGTTGTTTTTTTGATTGGGATAAAAATTCTGTGTTAGGAAAAACATTTTTTCTCAGTTATACTTAGTGCATTTTGCATATTTCAATTTATTTCAAACCAAAAATTAAGGAATATCAGTATGATATATTATTATGTGCCATTTCCTCGACATGGTTAATGTTCTGTGTAAAGCATATGGCTTTTATGTGAAAATTCTTCCTTGTGTCATAAAAGTCACTTGATGTCTTGAATAGTCAGCTCAGCTGAGAATTTAACATAGATACTTCAAACAACTTGTTTTACTTCTAATGATGCAGACATATGTCTAAAACTTGACTCCTCACCAATTAACTGTTGACACAAATTTAAATGGATACAGATCCATGCCCTTAGATGGCATTTAATGAGCACTGAAATTCATATGCACACACTCTGAGCAGATGTAAATCTCAGTAGCTACACTTGAGTCAATAGAAGCATGGAGATTTATATCACTAGAGCTATGGCCCGAAATGTTTGCCCAAGAGAGATTGCTGTTTATGGACAGTAGCATAAAGCAGTAAGAATTAAGGATGATCTGAACATATCTTTTCTATGAAAAAACAGTCAGCTGAAGGAAAAAATGGTGCGCGGAGAAGCCGATTTGCAACTGGGCTGCTGACAAATGGTGAAAAGGCTGACATTAATTGAAATGAGTTTTGAACTAGTACAAAATCTCTAATATTGAGTCAGAGAATAAGTAGATGAGATAAAATACAGGTTGTACTGGACACTAAAGAGTGCTAGAAAAGAGCAGAAGTAGGTATTAGGTAGTGTAATACAAGGGGCTGTATGCAACTGGTTCCTTCAGGGGCACTCTGCTGTCTAGCATGCAGAAAGGACCTGTGCCATAAGCATATTTTTCTGTCTTTTTTGTCTGTCCTCATGTCATATGTCCACTAACACTAGTGACTACTGACCCAGAACTAGGAATTTAAAAATCTGTGGTTCTGGACACTGCGATAGGAAGAGAAATAGAGATAGTGAATTTTAATTATAGTTGTTAGAAACATGAATCTTCCATTAAAGCATTTGCTGATGATGGACAGCATCAAGGCTTTAAAAAAGTGCGGGCGTGCTTTTTTAATTTGGAGTTTTCTTTTGACAGATTTAGAGCACTTATTTTTCTACATTTGTTTAAAACTTAACCTTGAAAGAAAACTCAGTATAAAAAGCACAAATTTATTTGATATATAAATATAGATTAAACTCCCTTTAGATTCCTTGTAATGATGCTTTAAAGCCTTATAAATGTCCATCTTTTTTATAAACTAAAATTTCATAAGTCTTCATAAAATAGTAGAATCATAGAATGATTTGGGTTGGAAGGGACCTTAAAGATTATCTAGTTCCACCCCCCTGACGTAAATAGGGACATCTTACCCTAGGTGTAGAAGTAGGGACAACTTCCACATTGATCAAAGACCCTGGCCTTGAACACTGCCAGCGATGGGGCAGACACAACACAACTGTGCAGATTCTTCCAGTACCTCACCACTCTCACAGTGTCGTGGTTTAAGCCTCTGAGCCACGCAGTTTTGCTCACTCAGTACACCTTCTTTTTTCTCCCCACTCCCGAAGGGATGGGAAGGAGAATCAAAAGAATGCAACTCCCACAGGTTGAGATAAGAACGTTTCAGTAACTAAGGTATAAAACAAATCACTGCTGCTTCCACCAATAATAATAATGACAAGAGAAATACAAGGGAAAAGAATACAATTGCCCACCACCTACACCCAGCCCGACCAAGCAGTGCACTATCAACCCTTCCAGGTCTCCATTTTTTTACATCCTGGGCATGACGTGCTGTGATATGGAATACCTCTTTGGTCAGTTTGGGTCAGGTGTCCTGTCTCTGCTTCCCCTTGTCTTCCCCTCCTCCCTGGCAGACCATGAGACTCAGAAAGTCCTTGGCCAGACCAAAACATTCTAAGCAGTGACTGAAAACATTGGTGTTATCAGCGCTGTTCCCAGGCCGAAAGTCAAAACCACAGCTCTGCACCAGCTACCAAGAAGGAGAAAAATGACTGCAACTGCTGAACCCATGACACACAGTAAAGAAATTCTTCCTAATATCTAATCTAAAACTACTCTCTTCCAGTTTAAAGCCATCCACCCTTGCCCTGTTCCTCAAGGCCCTTGTAAGAAGTCCCTCCCCAGCATTCTTGTTGGCTCCAGTTAGGTCCTAGAAAGCTGCTCTACAGTCTCTCCAGAGTCTTCTCTTCTCCAGGCTGCACAACTGCAGATCTCACAGCCTGCCTTCATAGGAGAGGTGCTCCAGCCCTCTGGTCATCTTCATGGCCTTCCTCTGGACTCACTTGAGCAGGTCTATGTCCTTCTTCTGCTAGGGGACCCAATACTGAACATAGTACTGCAGGTAGGGCCTCACAAAAGCTGTTCAGACTTCTTTTGATGCAACCCACCATATGGTTGGCTTTCTGGGTTGCAAGTGCACACTGCCGGCTCATGTTGAAATTTTTGTCAGTTAAACAATTGTCAGTCCTGTCAATTCACAGAGACTTGTCAACCCCCAAGTCCTTCTCCTTAATCCAGTCTCTGTCCAGTTTGGGATTGCCCTAACCCAGGTGCAGGAGCTTGACATGGGCTTGTGGAACTTCACAAGGTTTGCACTGTTTCGCTTCTCAAGTCTGTCAAGGTCCTTCTGGATGGCATTGCTTCCTTCCAGTGTGTTAACACACCACACAGATTGGTGTAGTTGCCAGACTTGGTGAGGGCGCACTCAATCCCACCGTCCATATCACCAAGAAAAATGTTGAACAGAGCAGTCCCAATACCCACCACCAAGGAACATCACTTGACACTAATCTCTACTTAGACATATGGCTGTTGACCACAACACTTTGAGTGTGACCATCAAGTCGATTCCATATCCATGGAATTGAGTGGTCCATCAGTCAAGTCCTTGCCTCTCTAATTTAGAGACAGGGACAATGTCAAATGACAGTGTAAAAGTGGATGACATCAGTTACTCTTCCCTTACCCACCAATGCTGTGGCCCCATTTTAGAAGGCCACCAGAGTTGTCAGGCATGATTTGCCTTTGGTGATGCATGTTGGCTGTCGCCAATCACACCTCCCTTTCCATGTGCCTTAGCATAATTTACAGAATGTTCTGCTCCATGATATTTTTGGGCACCAAGGTGAGACTGACTGGTCTGATATTACCTGGGCCTTCCTTTTTAACCTTTTTAAAAATAGAGGTTTTATTTTTCCAGTCAGCAGAAACTGTGGAAAAGGGGAAGCAAGTTTTCTCTTTTTCAGGCACCAGAAATTTCACTGGACTTCCATGACTTCTCAAATAATGGCTTGGAAACTTCAGCTGCCTGTTCCCCCAGGACCCACAGATGCATCTTGTCAGTTTCCATGGACTTGTGCACCTTCAGGTTTCTTAGATGATCTTGAACTTGATTTGGTCTTACAGCAGGCACTTCTGCATTCTCTCAGTTCCTGCCTTTGCCTTCTCTGACTTGGGGAATGTGGCTGGAGCTCTGGAGTCTTGCTAGTGAAGACTGAGTCAAAAAAGTCATTGCGCACCTTGGACTTCTCCATGTCGCAGGTGACCAGATCTCCTGTTTCCTTCCAGAGGGGGCCTACATTTTCCCTTTTCTTTCTTTTATCCCCAGTGTACCTATAGAAATTTCTGAATATGTTTTTATAAGAAAATATAGGAGTATGTTTTCTTATGTTTCTTAATAAAAAAAGTTCTCTTTAATTTCCCCTACTTGCATTTTTTTTACTGATTCAGAGGATGTTTTATTCATAAATCAGACTAATTTTCCTTTTTTGTCAGATACATTGTCTTTACACAGACCTAAACACTTTCAACTGCAGATAATATCTTTACCATTTAACAGCAACTCTTCGCAGCATGCTAACAGTTTTTCTTTACAGCCTTTCTTTATTACCTTCTTTGCTAGATTTTGCTTTACTGATGTTTCACATCACAGGAGAAGCAGTAGCTGTGCTGTACAGCCACTGTGTAATAAAGATAACCTAAGCACTTTGTTTTTGTAGCCATGTGGGTTACAGGAGAATAACTCAATGAAGGTAGCATGCTTTGACATAAAACCTTCAGACCTTTATGAAATAACCCCACCTTTCCCACTCATTTAATTCTTTCTCGTTAGCACAATGAACATCATCTAATAATTTTCTGGCATCATGAAAGCAAGGCAAGGTATTACTGTAATGTGGATCACTGTATTTAAACATAGTGTGTGTAGGACAGGGAATGCAGAGAATGTCTGCTATTGAAAACATATTTGAACTTCTGGGATGTGTAAGGTAGTTCATTTGTTTCTTGAATCATAGTCTGAAAATATCCATATTTAAATTTAAACGTATGATTATATCTGCCTTTCAGCTGTGCCTACCTGTTTCTGATTAATTTGCTTTAGTAATAATCTACACCTCTGGATTTCATTCCAATGTGAAGCAAAATTATTTTTGACACATTTAACATTTGAATATAGAACTTTCTCCTATCCAGACCTAGCAAGTTGATTGGAAGGTCTTATCCTAATGAATCCAATTTTGTACTCTTTATTTACCCCAGGCAGTTAGAAAAAATGTTAAGAGGAAAGTCTGGTTCAGCATTTATTTGCATAAAGAAAAGTGCTGCATGTAAGTAGAATTACGTACCAGTGTGACAGAAAAAATCTGGGTATACTGATCGCAGCTCGTGAAGTCACTGAAATAGAAGATGTCTATTACAGCTAAGGTTTTTTTATATGCCTGAAGTAGTTGCAGATAGTCTTTTTCCCTCTGAACAATCATTGAGCACCTGAAAAGATTATTATAATGCATTGTAAGATTTGCCTCCTTCAGCTGAGAGCAAAAATCAGATTAGTGGTTGGTTGTAGTCACTGAAGTGTTTGTTCTTTACTAATTTACATTCTTCCCTATAAAAAAAGGGATACCAATCTCCTGGTAAAGCCTGCAGATTAGGAATATTACTTAATATTCTGGCATTACCCTTTTTATGTTTAACCATCATTTTTTACTCATCTAAACTATGATATGGAGCAATAGGCCAATTGTCTGTGTTTTGAACTGTATTTTAATGATCACTTCAATGGCTGGAAAAGCATTTCTATCATGAAACTAGGAAATTTAGTAAAGACATTTTAGACTCTGTTTAAAAGCTTGTATCCTGCAGATGATCTTATTACACTGGCTATTGTAGCATAGCATTAGTTGAAGTATTTCTGTGCCTCCTTTCAGCATTCGTTTGTACGTGAACATAGGGTTTGAAGTATTAAATGTCCACTGTTAGATATTTAAGTTGCTATGGAATCCTAAACTCAATTATTTGTGGTGCGTGCCAAACTGCCAGGCAAAATTCATGCGTTTGTCTTACAGTTCACATTTGTTTTACAGCTAATTAAAGAAATCAAGTGTATTTGATGTTGCATTTACTGCTTATTTGCTTTTTCTTATGCAGTGTATTGCTAGTTGGTGTCCAAAGCAGCATATCAGATACTTTTTCCCCACCTCATATACTCTGCAACAGGTTGACTATGAATATCTTTACAGGTAATCTTCTAAATGCGCAGCCACTAACAGGTGCAGACATGGCACTTAAGAGACCTGGTTTAGTGCTAGACTTGGCAGGGCTAGGTTTATGGTTGGACTTGATGATCTTAAGGGTCTTTTCCAATCTAAATCATTCAGCTTTGGCTTTGAATAAACTAAACCTATGTTTCTCAACACTGTATTTCCAACTTCCCTTTTCTAATAAGATTTGTATCTGCTGTAATGCTTAGTGGGTTATTGAAGGACAGTAATTTATTTTAGCTGAAATATCTGTGGGTACCAAACATCAGGAGAAAATGCAGTAGAAAATAGATGTGCAGCTTTAAAATATTAAGCTCAATAGCCACCCTTAACCCTGTGGAAAAACTTTCATTTCTTGTAAAATTATAAAATAATAATATTTTTCCTGAAGAGGTTTTTGGGTTTTGGTGTTTTGTGTGGTTTCTTGTTGATTTTTTTTTTTTTTTTTAAAATAAATATATTTATATTATGAAAATGCAAAAAAAAAAAAAAAAAATTAAAAAAAAACCCACTCTGGTAATTTTCTTCAAAGT